>PVJH01006479.1:34500-101455 GCA_004026705.1 Nesogale talazaci
GGGGAGACACTTGACCTCCTGTGCCCTTTTCTTATCCAGAAAAGACATCTGCCGTCAGTCAACTTGACCTAGACCTGCCCTGTCCGACACAGTCTAACTCTAGCTGGGAGTCTGATGTGGCTGTTACATTTTAGTAAATTAACATAGTCATAGTTCAATTCCTTCGTCACACCAGCCATAATTCAAAGGCTTAGGAGCTACTGGTGACCACATTGGCCATTGAGACCTAGAACATTCCTGTCACTGAAGAAAGTTCTCATCGGACAGCGTTCTGCTGGCCCAGGGGCTGTCACACTGCAGCTCACAAGCCATATGCGGCTCTTTCAGGGTGAATGTGCCGTTCCGAAGTAACATGGAAAACGTTTGAAGGTTACTATTTCAGATCACGGTGATTTCATTTGTTTGGAAAAACATATTGAAGGCTCTGGAGTGCTTTTAAAGTTGTTAGGAGGGACAGGATTGGCTCCTCAGTCTCGAGTTTGCCTGTGCTGGCCAGTGGACTGCACCTTTATAAGCAAACTTGTGATGCATTCCACCGCCCCCCCCACCCCCCGGCAAATGAATGTTTATTATTTTGCAGACAGCTTGACTTGGTTGTCCCATGGCATCCTTTCCCTCATATAGAGACTTCTGGAATGGAAACCAGAGGGTGCAGCAGGCCCAGCGAGCTCTCACGCGCGGGGGTCTCCGGGAGCACACCCCCCTGCCAGGCAGTCAGCTTGCACCACAACCCCTCCAGAAGCACAGCCAGACTCTGAGTGGACATCCGAGGCTGGCAGGGAACTGGCTACGGGGCCAGGGGACACCCCTCCATGTGGCCTAGTGGCCGACGACACTTACATCGTACTGAGAACTCTGCCTTGCACGCCGTAGTGGTCTCCGGATGTGTGCCTTCTTCTGTACATGGGAAGACAGACAGCTGTCTGGCTCCTCCCGCGACCAGGGCACACTGGAATTCGGCTTCTTTTATTTTCCTCCAGCGAAACAGCCCTGTTTTGGAGACAGTTTGCCACAGCAGTGTGCTGTACCGGAAATGGGGAAGGGGTAGTGTTCCCAGTTTGTTCAGCATCACAGGAGCCCGTAAACTCCTTTGCTCCAGAAGCTCACTGGCCCCTGGCGAGGCGGGGCACATGCCCCTCTCTGCCCCACTGCCGGCGTGAGCCCGTGGTCTTCCGACACTGCTCTTCAAAGGCGATCCTCTGAGCTGCTCCCTTCTTCTCTTCCCTGCTTTGAGCGCTCATGGTGGGGAGCTGCAGCGGGGGCAGTACCCGCAGAGATTTCACTATCAGTTTCACAGCATATGCAGTTTTCTTTCAAAGGGACACCTAATCTCTATGACAGGATTGGATGAAGCTGCTTCTGGAGGGCCCCATGAAAAGCTTTAGGCTTATCTCTTGGGTGGGGTGGGGGTGGGGGGGGCGGATATTACAGAAGGCAAGGACCGCCCAAGTCAGATGATGAGCTTTGTACGCTTCATCTTTGGTCAGGACCAATGGAGATTGTGAGGCGCAATCTCTATTCCAGAGAAGGTTATAAAATCACAGGAAAACAGTTTGCTGGGAAAGCCCAGTCTGTGCCGAGTGAAGCCCAGAGGCAGGACTAGACAAATCAACAGCCCTGTTTGCTGCCCTCGGAGGTACACAGGGGCAGCACCGTCGCCCCCTGCGCGGGGTCCAGATGCAGCCTGCTTTTCCATCAGCACCGGGGCACCAGGCGCGGGGCAGATCCTCTCGCCGGGGAGAATTTCACCATGGTGCTTCTCCTCCACCATGTGAAGGCTTGGTCTTGTGCCCCTGCGCCATGAATTAAAGATAGCCGGTGCCCAGCAGGGCTAGAGGCAGACTGTCCTTGTCTGCTCCCCAGGGAGGGTGGTACAAGCAGACAGAAGATCTAGAAGTTGGGCTGGAAGTCAGAAACCTTTTTTTGTGTAAGCTTCCTCTTCATTGAACTCACTTCTCTCTTTTACAACTAACCCCAGCTAGTGGGAGGAGCCTTCAGAGTTAGCTTTATCCTGGGGCCCAATTGAGATATTCGTTCTACCAGGGAAAACCAAACCATATTACCCCACTCCCCGGCCATGGAGTCCATGCCAACTCATAGCAAGCCCGTAGGTGTCCGGATGTGGGAAACGATGGGATCAAACAGCCTCAACTTTTCCCCTCAGAATGACTGGTGGGTTTGAACCCTGACAGTCATGCAACACCTAATCCATGTGGAGTAGCAGGTATGTTTTCCCTTACAGGCCATTTAGAACAGTGTTCATTTTTGTTGAGCTGAATAAAGGTCTCTTGTTATGCTTTCAAAGTGCTTCAAAATAGAATCTTCCTATCAGTTTGGACATAATTTGCCACCTGTCCTCCTGTAAGGCTTTACAGTCATGCACTTGGGGAGCAGTGCTTCTCAGTCCTTTCAGGTCACTGTGAGTCAGAGTTCACTCTCTGATAGTTGGTTTGGTCCTTGGTTTGAGGGTTTTTTGTTTTTTGTTTGGATGGGGTGCTGATAACTTTAAACAATGATCACAAATACAATGCACCCTCGTGCATGGCCCTGTGTGTATCCAGGAGGGTGTATCCAGGAGACCTGTCCTGCTGACTTCCCCGAAGGCATGGGCCACAGCTGAGGTCCTTGGTCACGTGGCTGGTGTCTGCAGGCACCTCCTGGCCTGAGTTGACAGGGGAGGAGACAGGTAAGCCTGCCCTGGCAACCCCGAGCTCCAGGGCCACAGAGCTGTGTGCCAGGACGCCGGTGCCCCAGAGGAGAGGCCTGAACCCCTCCCAGAGTGGAGATGGGGCTGGCCCAAGACTAGAGGGAGCTGAGATCATTGTGGGAGCTAGCACAGAGCCTGTGCCAAGCCGAGAAGGTCAAGTGCAGGCCTTACCCCCATGAGCTGCCCAGCCTGCATGAAACTGCTTGCCCTGGATAGGAGGGGACCTTAGACCACATCTTTCACCTCTGGGAGCCTACTTTTCTCACTGGCAGGGGGGCGAGCAATTCCTCACAAGGTTGTCCTGAGGATGAAATGAATAGGGTGCAGAGTTGCTATTCACTGTTCAGTTTATTTTATTTAATTTTAATTTTAATGAATCACTTTTATTGGGGGCTTGTGGCTCTTCTGATCATCCATACATCAATGGTGTTGAGCACATTTGTATGTAATATTGCCATCATCATTTCCAGAACATTTTCTTTCTACTTGAACCCTTGGTATCAGCTCCTCTTTCCCCCTCCCTCCTGGAACCTTAATAATTTATAAATTCTTTTTACTTTTTGTATTTTACACTGGCCCTTCACCCACGTTTCTGGGTGGGGTTGGGGGGATTTGTACATTGCTCATTAGGATTGATTTCCTCTTTCCCTTTTCCCACCACCTTCCCCCTGCCCTCCTGGTATTGGTACTCTCATTGTTATTCCTGGAGGGTTATCTCTTCTGGATTCTGTGTGTCAAGAGCTCTTCTCTGGACAAGTGTACATGCTCTGGTCGAGTCAGATTTGTAAGGTAGGACATGGGTTTTACTAGTGGGGGGGGGCAGGCAGGGGAAGCATTAAGGAACTAGAGGAATGTTGTTTTGTTAGTGCTACCCTGCTCCCTGACTGGCTCGTCTCTAACTTGTGACCCTTCTGTGAGGGGATGCCCAGTTGTCTACAGCTGGCCTTTGAGTCTCCACTCTGCCCTCCCCCTCATTCATATTGATACAATTTTTTGTTCCGGCCCTTTGATGCCTGATAGCTGGTGATCAGGGATGATACCTCCTGATCACACAGGTTGGTGTGCTTCTTCCATCTGGGCTGGTTGCTTCTCTGCTAGATGGCTGCTTGTTTAACTTTAAGTGTCTAAGACTCCAGGAGCTATATCTTTTAATATCTTTTAATCAGCTTTCTTCACCACATTAGCTCACTTTTCAATTAAAAAAAAGATAACTCCAATGCCACTGAGTTGATTCCAACTCGTTGCAACCCTGCAGGACGGAGTAGAACTGCTTGTGCGAGTTTCGGAAGCTGGCGGTCTTTGTGGGAGCTGAAAGCTTCGTCTGAGCTGCAGCTGGTGGTTTTGAACACCAACCTTGCGGTTAGCAGCCCAACTCCAAACCCACTATACTCCCTCCTTGAAAAGCAGGAAGGTATTTTTTTTTCCCTCCCGCCCCAGGAAGGTATTTTTAAAATGAAAATTAACCCTCTTCAAAAACAAACTGGCTGCCGTTGAATCCGTATAGACTCCCAGCGCCCCTGCATTGGTTTCTGCAGCTGTAAGGACTTATGGGAGCAGGGAGCCTCAGCTTTCACCCCCAGAGGTGCTGGTGGGCTTGAACTGCCAGCCTTGCAGCTCGTAGTCCAACACCTGCCTGACAGAGCTGATAGAGTCAGCATGTTGTGAACTAGGAGTCTGTCACTTGGAGGATGTCACCACCAGGGTGGCAGGTGTCAAAGCTCAAGGAGTCACCAGCAGAGCGATGGCATGTTACCTTCGAATGAGGTTGCCCCTCCCGTGTTGGACGCAGGCATGCGATGGCAGCAGAACGGGAAGGTTGGCCTTCGTGGGCACCCCAGCTGTTTATATGAACTGGTTTATGTCAATTGTCTCCTGATAGCAGCCCCCCCCCCCCCCCAAATCACTTGTGTCCTTGGCCTTAGTTCATTATCTCTCAAAACCAGCTCTGAATTTAGCTCACTCGTCTGTGAATATGAAGTTCTTGATTTCCTAGCCACCTAGCTTAAAAAAAAAATCCCACCCCAACCCCACACACCTCAGTAGTCCCTTCCTTGACTATAAAATACTCTTCAATATACAGTGAACATTTAGACTTTCTTTCAGCCTGGATTCAATACGATCCTGTCTGCTCATTGAATTTTGTCATCTGGGAGCATGAAACCCGCACTCAAGCTGTTGCGAAAGAAAACGTGGGCACACTTGAATGAGGTCAGCGAGCATGCTGGGCGACCTGCCTCTCAAGTGCTGCGCATGTGAAGGTGATGACTACCTGGTTCCGGGGCTGCTTGGGGTCGCCTCCACATGTGTTCTGAAGCCGAGATGCAGCCGGCAGGGCAGGCCAGACCCCAAGCAAGAGCTGCTTGTAGAACGCTGTCAGTGAGCTTCGTGGCGATGGAATCTTTTTCCTCTTAGGCAATACACTTCCCTTTGGGTTACACATATTGATTCCCCTCCCAAAGTAGAAACCACTTGATATTGATCTTGTCTTTAGAGCTTGGGCACTCTCCAATCTGTATGCGTTGTCATCCACTTGCCATTCCCCAACCCTCCCCCCCACTTAGGACGTTTCAGTCTCACTGTGATGTGATGTCCTTTTGATAAAGAAGTGTCACATGTTCCTTCTCAGGTAGGGAGACACAGTGGCTAGGGAGGGAACCTCACATGAATAGATGTCTTCTTAGGCCTTTCTAAAAAAAGAGAAACTTGATTTTACTCAGCCAATATTGAAGTGCTCACCATATTCCAGGCACGGCTAAAGGTGCCAGGGGCCCAGAAGATCGCCACCCTTGGAGCTTACCTTCCAACAGGGTGGAGTCACACCAGGAAAAACAAACAGCAAGGCTCTGATAACACGTGCTGGGGCCTGGTGTGTAGTTGGGGAGAGAGAGAGGTGGAGCAAGGTCAGGAAGCTCGGGGAGGCAGGGTGAGCTATTGAGAACCGGGAAAAAGCCCGGTCAGCAGTCCATGGTGGCCTTGTAGAGGGTTTCCAAGGCTGTATGTCTGTGCAGGGGCAGATAGCCTCATCTTTTTCCTGGGATGTGACTGGGGGGTTTGAACCCCCGACCGTGAGGTTGACAGTCCCTCATTTACCCAACAGCATCTCCAGGGCTCCTTGAAATATTGAGCAGGACGGTCAGAGTGGCTCCATTGAGATGGTGGAATTTAAGCAGCGATGTGAGTGGCTATGTGGGGGAGGGCTTTTCAGGCAGGGGCTACAGCTGGAACAGTATGTGTGCCAGGGGTGTTGAGGAACTGCAAAGAAGCCAGGTGGTTGGACCGAAGAGAAGCCTAGTCGGAAATGAGGTCATGCAAGGCCGTCACTGTCAGGACTCCAAGTCAAAGCTAAGTGAGATGGAGCCTTTGCTGGGGTTTGAGCCAAACAACCACCTCTAGCTTGCTGCTCTCATGTGACGGGTGCTCTGGTGCTGGGTCGAGGAGACTAGGAGACATGGGTTGGAGCAGAAGCCCAGGAGACTGCTCCAGTAACTCAGTGGGGAGTGCCCGTGGCTCCAACAAGGTGGGGCGGCAGAAGGGGCGAGAAGGGGGTCTGACTCTGGATGTATTTTAAAGGCTAAAAAAAAGCAGCAGTTTTTCTGAGGGGTTGGATGTGACCCGTGAGAGAAACAAGACCGTCAAGGGAGACTGTTTGTGCCTTTTGGTCCGACCAACCATGAGATTGGAGTTTCTATTAATTGAGATGGGACTTTAATCCTTTTAGCTTGGCCTCTCTCGCTTTTTATTCCATTTCTCTCCTCAAAACTCCCCTCCCCCCACCCCCACACTGCACACAAATAGTGCAGCCTCAAACCTTGTCCTTCCTTGTAGGTAATGTCTCTCTGAGAGTTCCATCCTATTCCATGCGATTATAGCAGATATGAAGCAATGTCGTGTATAACTGAAGAATAAAAAAATGCACTTTCAAATTTCCACAGCTTTCCCTAATAAATTCTGGGAAGTCATTTAGTCAGGAGAGAAGGATAAGCCTTTTTTTTTTTAACGCTGACATTGGTTGCTGGCTGCCCCCACCATGTGACACTCTCCTCCTTCCTCCCTGGATTCCCTGTTGGAGTTCACTGGAGTTCACTCTGCTTTCCGGATACGCCTGGTCCTCTGAACTGGGGCGGGGCAAACCCTGCCTACTGGTCCCCGGTGAGAGGTTCCTCACAGGTGTTTTTGTTCCCAAGGTGATGCCCCTGGGGTGGATCTAAATCTTGCACACATTCCTTAGCTACTTAAGCCATTAACTATCCACAGATCCTATGTTTATTGTCTGCATGCTTCTAAATTATGATCAAGCACTATCATTTAAATCATTATAATCAGTGACCTACAAATCTGTAAGTCACAAGCAACTCTTGCAAAATCAACCAAAAGCTACCTCTCCCCTGTCTACTCAGTGAGCGCAGCAAGCACACCCTCATCACATTGAGGAAGGAGGCCCTCGGCTGCTAGTCAGAGAGAAGGGGGTTCTAGCCCCTCTGAGGGAGAAGGGTGTACAGGGGCCTCTGAAGATTACGTCTTGCAGCGAAACTCAGAAGAGGCAGCTCTGTTTTGTTTTCTAGGCACCTGGAGAATGGAGATTGACTTGGTGGCAGGGCGTTGGTTTGTGTGTGCCCCTCTAAAGAAGTCAATGTGATAGACTGACACAGTGGTCACAACAATGGGTTCAAGCATTGGAACAAATAATTGTCAGGACGGCACAGGACCAGGCAGTGTGCAGAAGGTCACAGTAAGTCGAAGCAGGCAGCAGGTGGATGACGCCTCACAGGAACTAGCAACAGTTCTACTGTATACCTCGAGGGAGGCAGGACTCGGCGACCACGGATAACAGCGTGCATGTGTGCGACCATGCAGGACACAGGCAGAGACTCAGTGACCACGAGGAACAATGCACAAATGTGGCACTGGGGAGCACAAGCAATGCACTACTTCACTTCAGGACATTTTTTAGTTTTGTATCAGCTTTGTATCAGCCATATTTGCTTAGAGCAAGATGGGACTGCTCAGGAAGCAAAGAAGCACTGGATCTGAGGCTGGACTATTTGTGTGCATGGGTATGGGGGAGGCCAAAGGGGGAGAGAAATGGAATAGATGATAGAAGCCAAACAACTTAAAAGGATTAAAGTTCAGTTTTCTCCTTCTCAATTGTTAAAAACTCTATTCTTATGAGTGCACCACTCTCGCAGGGAGGTGTGTGCGGAGTGACAGGGACTAGACATGAGAAGTAACTTCACTTAGAGAGCCCTGGTGATGGGCTGGGGGCTGTGTCAGTTTAGGTGGACTAGAGAAACAAATACTGAGAGACTCATTTGTGTCAGAAAGGTTTATTTATATACAAGAGCAGTTGAAAATGAGAAAACACCCCAGCCCAATCCTGATCAAGTCCATAAGTTATTAGCCCATATGTCTGAGACCAATCTATAAAGTCCTCTTCAGACTCATGAAACATGAGTAAGGACACCAAATGTGGGAAGGTGGCAGGCCAGTGGGTGCAAAGTCTTATGGATCCAGTGGCATTGTAAGCATCTCAGTGCTAGCAGGGGTCTCCATGAGATTCCTTCAGTTCCAGGGCACGGAGTCGATCAGCATAGTGCCATGTCTTTTGTCATTAGAGCGTCTCAGGGAGTGAGCAGAGAGAGTCTCCCACCTCCCAGGAGGAAAATACAGGAATTCTCAGAACCCTCAGGGGAAGGTCATGACCACCCAGGGGCCTCATTGGCTACACCCTAATTTAGAGGGTAGACTCCTCCCTTACATTCTTTATCCTCAAATCAACACCAGATTATGTAATTACCACAGGGGTCCAGAGAAGGGGTGAATCTCACTTTGTGTCAGTGGTCTGTGCGGGTAGTGTGAATGCTGGTCTTATCTTGTCATTGGGAGGAATACAGTTGAGAAGTGCAAGCTGGATCTCAGGATTGCAGTGATAGGCACCCAAGCGGGGATTTTTCAAGCATAAGGTACACTGGGAAAACAGTGTCATAGGAATGCAGACTATTCAGTGGTTTCAAAGACTCGTTTCAAAGATTCGTGAGGGAGACTGGCTAGGAAGTAGATGTCACTGTTCCGCGTTGACATAGAAAAGGGCCATCATGTGAAGTAGGACTGGGGAGGCAGCCACTGACCTTGGGGACTGGACAGAGGGCTTCTTTCCCAGGTCTTAGTCTTTAGTTCGCGTAGGTGTCTGGGCAGCGGGAGCCACGTGTGCCGAAAACAGGAGCTAAGCCCTGGCTGCCTCGTGGAATCACATCTGGAGCAGTCACAGCACGGGGTCTCCACCTGGACCTGTGGAATTAGAATCTCTGGGCCTTGGAACCGAGCCACTGGGGTTCTTTGTTACAAACCAAAACAGGACCCCCATATCACAGAGTAATTTTGATATGTGCTGGAGGTGGTGGCGGCAGTGTCGTTTGGACGATGAGGCGGTGTGATTTGGTCAGACCTGCACTTCGATGGGCAGATGCCGGTGGCTGGAGTATAGGGTAAGATGGGAACTGTTTCCCCAAACTCTGGCAAAACTTGAGGAAGTCCTAAAGCGAGGTTGCTGGGAGTGCAGTGAGCAGTAGTAGTACCGTATATGCTCAAGTGTAAGCTAACCCGAATATCAGCCATGCCACCTAATTTGACTACAACAACCGCCTTCAAAATGTGAAAAACTTGGTTTATACTCGAGCATATGCGGGAATTGCCACCATCATGAGTACACAACTCTGTGGTTCCTATAGTCCGGACATATTCTGTATCGTAACTTCTCTCAGGCATGATTATGACGGGGTGGTCTCGAGCTTGGATGGGCCTAGTATGACTCTAGAACCGACCGGGTCTGGGTTGGAACCACTGTTAATGCAGCGGTAGCCTGCAGGGGCAGCCGACCTCACCTCTCTGTCTCAGTGTCCAGTGGGTGGAGGTCATTGACTGTCTTAGACTCTGAGCATTGTATAGTAGCAATCAGTGTCCCCACGTGGGCATTATCCCCATTGTATATCCATGAAGACAGAATTTAAGGACATAAAGTAGTATCCAAGATCCCACAGCTAATACCAAGAACCAATATCTGAGTCTCGGTTTGTTGGTTTTTTGCCTCGAGACGAGACTGGTGTCCTTGGCTACAATAGGCATTGTGCTTGCTTGAAAATGGCCTATGGCAGCCACTAAAGGTTTACATTGGAGCGGCATGTTCATTACCATAAAAGGAGCTCACAGAGTGGGAGGGCCTGCTTACTGTGCGGCAGGCACGGCTCTCTATCAGTTTGAACTCGACGGGAGCGCCTGAGGTAAATACTTGCAGTATCCCTGTGTTACAGATAACAGACTGAACCCCAGAAATGTGTACTCTGAAGTTCTGGGTGAAGGATGTCTGTGGGGTGCAGCCCTGGCTCCAGACCAGGCTGGGCTGGCCTGGACTGGAGGCGTTTGTTCTCTGGGCGGAGGAAGTGTTAGTCCAGGCAAGAAGGTGGCAGTGCTAGGGTGTGTGCAGGGCCAAGCAGAATGAGAGGCTTGCTGAAGAGTGGCTGTCTGAGGAACCTAGTGCTTCCTTTCATACTTCAGGTTTGGATTGTGGGACTAGGCGGTTCCAGGAAAAGAAATGGACAGTAGAGAGAGGTGCAGACTTAATGGGAAAGGTAGGAATAGAGCTGACGGGAGTCCTAGGATCCCACTTTATGGGCTTTTACCCAAAAAAGTGTATTTCATTATATTGACATTTGTGATTTTCCCCAAAGCTACCTATTGGCTGTTACGAATCTTTGACTAAGCATTAACAGATGCTGGTCTGGGTAATTTTTTCATGTTTTACGACTTGCCTTTTTAAATGGTCTACATTTTAGGGGCTTTCCTTTGTTGGTTCTTTAAGGCCCAGCTCAAGGAAGTCCAGATGTGGCCAGAGTAAAACCTGATTGCCTCTGAACAGATGCCTGGTACCCGAAGCATGGGACGGATCAAGGAGACCAGGGTGGGGTGGGGGTGGGGGTGGGCTGGGGGTGTGGCCTTCATTTATAACAGGTGACTCAGGCATTGCCCCAAAGCTTGTTACTGTAAGATACCATTCACTGCGGCTCCTGCAGCCACCTTGGCAACCCGAGGCACCACCACGCAAACCCTTACCTGCTCCCGCATCAGCCCCGTGACCAGGCATGGCTCCAGCTAATTTTTGGAAACAGATTGCCAGACCTTTGTTCATGGTTCCTCTATGCCTGAAGCTCCTCTGTAGCTGTATGATGTTGTGCCATGGGCAACCTCGTAGCAACATGCAAACCTCTTCCGAGAGGCGGGGCTTGGCTGTGCAGGAGTTGCACTAGCCGGGCGTCAAAGCCAGGTCTCTCACATGGACGGCAAAAATTCAACCACTGCCTCCACCCTACGCTGCAGCAGGACAGCTTTCCAAGAGGTGGTTATTTACTAAAATGTTGTAAAACCCTTTGGTATGCACCAAGGAAGGTGATTTGATGCTTGTGCCACCCACCGACCATTTTATCCGAAGTAGCAAATTGCAACAGCCAAGTTTATAGTTTTGATCCTAAAGTGGAAAAAAAACCCCAAAAACTAGATATCAGGGAACATAGTTGAAAGCAAGAAATTTTCACATAAGTATAATACCTTAAAAAAACATTTCCAATGATAGTATTAGATGCTGGATTTGTGGAAACATTCACACAAAGCCCTGGCTCTGTACGTGTGTCCCCGTAACCCCCCACCCCCCTTTTTCTCTGCTAGGAGATCAGGTCTGATTAACAGCTTCTGTTCGATTTATCTTTTTTGGGTCTGTATCTTCCCGGGGGAAAAAAGGAAACTCAAAGTTTGATTTGGATTAAAGGTAATGCTTTCGAAGTTCACCCTGTTCCTTGGTATAAAAATGTTTGCTGTATAAAAGCAGCAGCAGCAATTGAAGGGCTGACTGTGTGCAGATGTAGGCAGCGCTGCTGCATTGTACAGAGCAATCTCCCTGTGGATCGGGTCACAAAATCAGTGGGAAGTTGGCATTAGACACTGCAGGCCTCAGCACAACATTGTGCTCTCCAGATTTAAACGATTACATGGGCTTTATTTCATAAAACTATGTAGTTTTTTTTTAAGTTCTGTAATATGTTCAAGATTATCAACTGTACCTGTCTATTTCTTTGTATCAAGACTCTGCAGGCATAAGATCTTAAAGAAAAGCTATACAATTTAGTTATTCTTTCATTTAAATTTCTTCAGCAATTTTTTTGCCACAGGTAGGTGAACCAACATTTCTCACTATCATGTACAAAAACTCTTCTGGAAGATTAAAAATAAGAACCATGATAAATAAAGACAACAACACCCCAATTATACTTGCAGGTGCCTCTTTACCCTATCACACTTAGTAATGTTATTACTAGTATTTAAAATCAAATGTAGTTATGATGACCCTCAGATCATTTTATATTTCCATATGTTCAGGAGCAGGGCTTCAAACAGTTCATGAAAAAATTGTATTTCAGTTCCATTTTTCTCATGAAGTTTTGAAGCTCCTTCTGTACTTAATTCTCCCATTAAAATTTTGCTTCATATGTATACAAGGAGGTATTTCCCCCCTCCCCCCCCAAGAAATAAAAAAAAACCCAAATAGGAAAAAGCTCAGGGGGACAGAGCTTGTATTTTCTCCGCTAGGCGAGCATAAAACAACTTGCTCTGAATTAGTGCACCCAGTGGCTTCGCCTGAAACATTTCTTTCTGGTTACAGTGAATTTTTTTCGTAAAAGTAGTTTAGCTCAAACCTCCTTTTTCTTTTCTTTTTTGTTTTTTGGGCATCACTACCCTCTGGTGGTGGGAGTAGGAGGCCCAGCCTTTGCTCCTGTGGAACCGCTGCTGGAAGTGAACCTCCATCCCAGTGAGCCGCAGTCCCACGCACAACCACTACGCCACCGGGGCTCAGCCCCAAACCTCCTTTTTCATTATGGTGTTTTCCATGGTGACCAACAGTATGCCGGTTTGGGGCAAAAACAGCATGCCACTCCTGTTCCACACACCTTACTCACCTGTGTTAGTCCGGGTAGACTAGAGAAACATTTCATAGACACGCATATAGATATAGGGGTACGGTTTATATACAAGAGAAATAGGACATTAAGAAAACATCCCAATCAAGTCCAGTTCAAAGCCATAAGTCTGATATTAGCCTATATGCACCATACCAGTCCATAACGTCTCCTTCCAACTCACGAAGTTACAGGCCAGTGGGTGCAGAGTCCCGGCGCTGGCAGGGGTCTCCCCATAGCTCTTCGCTTCCAGGGCTCAGGGTCCATCAACAGCATCCAGTGGTGGTAGAAGCAACTCAGCACTGGCAGGGCTCTCCACGTGCCTTCACCAGCTTCCGAGGTCTGGCTCCATCAGGGTAAGGCCATGTGGCCTTTCCTCCGACTCCCTCAGCTTCTCGGACCCTGCCATCTTGTCTTCTCCATAGTTTGTTGTCTCTCAGACTAACTCCCAACAACTGGGGAGATAGCGTCTCATCTCCAAATATCGCGAGATTTCCCAAAAGTCTCTGGAGGAAGCCATGCCCACACAGAGGCCTCATTGGCTACTCAATGACTATCTCCAGATTAACAGGCTAGATAGACTCCACCCCTACATCTCAATCATGAAATTAACATAAGCACATGACCGCCACATCACCTGAGCTTGCTCTCTGTGCCTTTTTTTTTGTTTCCTCAAAGGGGGAGGGACATGACACCGCTTTGACAAAGTAGAAGTGCAGGGAAAAAATGAGGGAGGTGCTGTCAGCCATCCAAGTAGATGAGTTTGCAAAATATTTCCAAGAATGCAATCACATATTTAGCAAATGTATTAAGCGTAATGGAGAGTATTCTGGAGTATAAGTATAAGACTATTTTGTAAAAATAATTAAACACATAGCTTTGAAAAGAAATTCCATTTTGTATTTTTGAAATGTATATTCCAGTAGTGAACAGGATGCTTTACCAAATAAGTCACATGGAATATAATCATGTCATTTTCTTTTATTTTTGCAACAGATGAACTGATGAATGTATATACATAGTGAATGAAAGCAATCACACACTTACAGATGTTTTACATTCAAGTGCACATTTTCATTCAGATGAAATGCCCTTCTGTCAATAGAAATTTGGAGATTACTATCTATACAAGCTAATTAATTAGGCTATAGCAAGGATTTTACCTAGCACAGATTTCAATATTTGCATCTTGCAAACCAAACTAAGCTCTTTAAATAATTGACTTTTCTTTAAGCAATTGGGTTTCTTGAACTCTTGAAATTATTGGTTAAATTTTTTTTTTAATTCCCCCATCATCAAACAACCAGGGTTTTTCTTTTCTTTTTGCAAATTTTCTCTCTCTCTTCTGCCTTCCTCCCCTCCTTTTAAGAACAGACATAGAAGTTTGATGTGTTGCCTTTGGCTTTTGATAGTTCTTGACATTAGTACTCTTAACCCTTCTCCCACAGCACTCACCGACCACCCGAGTTCAAGATTAACCGCTCCATTCAGCAGACATGACTAAATGGATCCCCACCTGGGGTCTCGGACTCCTGATGTAACTTGATCCCAGAATAGCAGTTCGAGACCCTGGCAGCCATGTGTGTGTGGTTACCCCTGACTTCCAGAGACACTTGGTGTGCAGGCCGAGAGGGTGCCTGGGGCTAGAGCAACCCCCCATGCAGTCCAGGCTCAAGGGAACGAACCAGCTTGGGCAGTTGGGTAGACCTGGGGTCACATCTGCTATACCCTTTTGCTAACGGCATTCAGCTCTTCTAAGCTTCAGCTTCTGCCATGGACAAGGGGCCGAGGAGCCCTTGCTCTGAAAGCAGGAGGGTTGTGCCCACAGAGCAGGTGCCGGGCCTAGAGGGGCGATTCTGTTTGCGTGCAAGAGGTCCCTTCCTCTCTTTGCACAGGTCCTTGTGGTTGGCTTTGTTTCTGAGGAGTTTGGGGAATCCTGAAGAAGTAGACATTGGAGCCCAGAAGAGAAAGGTAGGTAGCCAGAGTTGATGGAGACGCCTGGGAGGGAGGGAAAGGCAGTCTGGAGGAGGTCCAGAGGGAGCAGCAGGGAAGGGGGTGTGTGAATGCCAGCGATGGGAGGGTAAGAAGGAAATAGGCCACATTGACCAAATTAGCATTCTCTGTCAACATTTCACATGTAGACGAAGGGAAATGGGGCAGTCCCAGGCCAGAGCTGCATGCCTGTCAGCATGTCTCTTGTTCTGTCCCTTCCTCCATGGCTTCCAATTTGTGGGGGAAAGAGACCCAGGAAAATAGAAAATGTTTTTGGCATCCTTGTGATTTCAAAATTAAAGAAACTGGTCTCCTCCCCACCCTACCCCCACCCCCCCTTTGTGTAAAAATCCAAATGTAGCCTTTGGATCCCTGTTGCTTAGTGACTGGCCCTTTTGTCTATTTGGTCTTGGGAGGGACACACACACACACACACACACACACACACACAGATTTGGTTGAGGAAAGGAAGGCAGAGTTGAGGTGCAGAAGCTGGCCTGGGTGGAGCTGGGAGCCTTTTGCAGAGCCAGCAACTCCTGTGGGGGCCCCAGAGAAGAAGCAGGGGCCTTGCAGAAGGGCGGGGCTGGGGGTTGGGCCCGGGCAGGGACAACTTCTTATATTGAATGTGGGGCTCACCCTGGTTACCAGTTCCAAGGCAGGGAAGTAGAGGAGGCTTTTTTTTTCTTTCCCCTCATCTCAGTGAGTCAGAAGTTGCCAGGAAAATTGTCCCTGCTTACAAAACAGAAGTAGAGGACGCTTCCGTCGACCAGTTTTGCGTGTGCAACAGCCTTTGCCGGCGCCCCGTTCCGCTTTCCGTGGGTTCTGGAGTGAGACTAGATGACACAGAGCTGTTCCGCTCTCCAAGAAAGACAGGGACGTGCTCTCCACGCAGTTTCTCCCCGAGGGGAACCACTGACCGCCATACTGTGGCAGTCAGGCGGTGCTCCGGAATACGGTGCCAGCTTCATAATTAGTTGATCAAATGAGTGGCTTTGAGCCGGAGCCCTTTCTGGCCATCGTGTTCACGAACCTCGCCAGATGATCAGGGCCGCTTTGTCACAAATCATTTCATGTGCCTTACAAACAACAGTGGTGTGCCCTGCAAAGTGGGTTTCCGCGTGACCCTGCAGAGGAACGAGAGACCAGGGTGGCCCTCATCCCCTGCCCGGGTCCCCTCCCGCCTGAGCCTGTGAAACCTCAGCAAGATGGGGGGCAGTGGGAAGACCTCCAGCAACGCGTTGGGGGAGAGGTGGCTGTCCATGCTGGACATGGGTGTGGCTGGTGGAGGCTGGCAAGAATGCCCTTCTCTGATGGGGACAGGGTGGGGGGCCCTCCCCCGCAGTCAGTCAAAGGAGCCCAGGCAGGGTCAGTTCAGAGTGCCACAGGAGGCCCGGAGAGGCAAAACCCAGCTGCCTGCTTCAGGGGAAGAAGCAAGGGTCCTGTCGGTGGAATGCGGGAGGGCGATTCTCCACCTGTCTTTGATCATGGAGGCAGGGCTCCTCAAACTATGGGTCTCGGGCCACATGTGGCCCACCGAGGACATTTACCCAGCCCACCGGGTGTTTTTCCTGCCTTTGCTGTCCTGCTTAGCAGCCAGCTCATCCCAGGCCCCTAGTGAATTTGTTCAGAGTTGTTTTTTGTTTTAACTTTAGCCCGGCCCTCCAACAGTCTGAGGGACAGCGAACTGCACCCTGTTTAAAAAAATTGAGGACTTCTGACCATAGGGTTGGAAACCGGCCCCAGGCTCAGGAGAGCTTCATAGAATGCCAAAGCCCCCAAGCTGGCAGATAGGTGGGAATGGCCTCAAGTTTCATGTCCCGAAAACTGAGGGAGTTATACTAAGACCCCCTCAGCACCTTTCAACTCTGGGGGGAGCAAACAAAAAATGCTGGGGACTAATTCGGCCCTCGCAGCACTGACTCCAGAAAGCGCCCCCCTGCCCCCCGCAGAACCAGAGGGAGAAGAGACTCTTTGGGAATAAGGTCATTGGTTCCGAGTAAGCGATTTAGCCCGTGGAGAAACATTAATAGTTTGCCCAAAGCCATTCGAGAACGAAATCAAGTGCTCACTCACCATGTCTTGCTCTGAGGAAGATCCTGAGCTCCACTCTCTCCCGCCTCCTCTCTGGAGCTCCCTGGGTTGGTCATGCGCCCTGAACCAGACTTTCCCCCTGCTTCGACAGTGTAAGAACATGTTTGGGGGATCCCTAGACCACGCCCTTAGGCTGTATTCTCTTCTGGAACATCATATTTTCTTCTGACCAGGAGAAAATTAGCTATTGTTATTTTATTAGCTATTGTTATTCCTCCCCCACCCCCAGGGGCTTTACACCATTCTATAATGTCTATTCTTTATCTAACCTCAGAATGTCATACTTGTCTCCATTTCTTTTCCCGTGTAAAACTGTCATGTGTCACATGCTATTCCAGATGAAGCCCCTTGAGCTTCCGGGAGATGCTGGGCGAGGGGAACGCACTGCGAGGGGCAGCGGTCCCTCCATGGCCCAGGGGGCATCTGGGTGGTGCTATTGCTGGGCCTGGCCTGGCTCTAAGCATGACTAGGCGAATCTGCAAATCCTCCAGCCCATATTTTACATCAGGGCCTCTTCTCTCGGGCAGTCCTAGAACCAGCCCCCCATGGTGACGGAGGGGCAGCTATAACCATGGTCTTCTAGCCTGAGAAACTGTGGCGGGCTCCCCTTCTACTTCATGGTGCCCTCTTCTCTCCCTAGTTCTCTCGTTTCCCTTTTCTATTTGGAAGGCAGCATGGTCATAGGTTTATGAGGCCAGAGGGCTGGCAGTTGGCAGATTCCTAAATTGTCTACTTAGGAAGCAGTGCTTTTGAAACTCTCATCGGCCTGTGTTTGTATCGGTTCCCTGATAAAAATATGCGGTCCTTTTGTTCCTCAGGGCTGAGCTATGTTTGTAGCTTTTATTTACACTCCCCTTGAGTTGGGTCCAAAAGAAAAAAAACTGCAGCAGAGAGAATGCTTACGGGATGCTGTCATGCTGTGCGCCAGCTCCAGCCGATAAGGATGGCATGGCCTCTGCAAATGGCTTATGCAGCGACATGCTATGTTTAAAGATGTCCTCAAAGTAGCAAATCCACCACTGCTTCAACTCTGCCTGGAGAGTTCTTCTCCCTCCCCACCCCCCTCCTTAGATACGCAACTAGATGGAAAGTGTTACCACTCTTTTCCTGATGATCTTTTAGATCTTAAAATAGGAAATGGGTGTGCAGACATACCTTGGTGTGAGAATTAACAAGTCCCCTGCAGGGAAAACTGCCATTTGCAACAAAGCTCAACTTCTAGTTCTGACAGTAATGCTGTCTGCCCTACCTGTAACCCAGGCTCGGGATACTGTGTCTTTTGGAAGCATTTGTTCCCGCTTTGGTCTGGGGCGTTCAGCATTGGGTAGAGGTTGGGAGGAGCCCAGAAAGAGTCTGCTTCTCACTCTCCCCAGTATTGAAATGCACTTGCTCTTTGTTCAGACGCCTTAACTTTTGCTGTTTAGAAGATGACACTTTCTCCCTGTGGACTTCACTCAACAAGGCTGGGATGTTACCTTGATGCATGAATGGTTTAATTTCTTTTTTTTTTTTAAAGAACGGAAACACATTACATAGGAAAAGCTAACTGAAGTGTTGTAATTGAATTTTAAAATGAAATGACTATCACTAAAAGAAGTATATATATATATATATATATATATATATATATATACACACACATACATACATACATATATATGGCAAATGATATTTTACCATAAATAGCATACTTTCTGTTTGATTTAGGATGCTGAAGTTTCTTTTTTGGAGGATGAAGGGGCCGTCATCCTGAACTTTGATAGCTAGCTGTTGTGTTCTTACAGGGGGATTAGTCAGCCTGGTGTTTCTTCAACTCAGATATATTTAGGAACTCTTACAAGTTTTTAAAATTGCCATCAACTTGTTTTATTGTTAGCTGTTTTTTCCTCTTGAAATTGGATCTGGAAGAAAAAATAGTTTAGCGATTTATCAGTTAAAGGAAGTTTTTTTTTGCTTTCCCTACATGAATGAGTACAATTTTATCAAGATATACCATCCTATGAGAATTTGTACATTTGTAGCATACTATATAATGGCCTCATATATTATTTGGTGTTATTCTTTTCGTATTCCAGCATGTATGTACCAGAGCAAAAACAAAAATTTGCTCCTTTGGGCCTAGTCTTCGTGCACATGATTATTCCAAACAAAGTGTGCTTAAGCACGATCAGTGGTGTGTGGCTGCAAACAGATCCGCTCAGTAATATAGTAGTCCAGTCAAAACAAACCCAAGACCCAGAGCAGCTCAGAAAAACTGTGGTGACTTTTTCCTTTCTTTTCTTATTCCAAAGGGATAATCTTGATAACATTTCTCAAAGGACACAGGACAATCAAGGGAACTTACTATTAAAGAGATCGAAGGAAACAGAATTTTATTGGTCAGGAAATGGCAAGGAAAGTTGCTCTGGGGATTTTTTTCCAGTTAAGACATGGCACCTGTTGGCTTTTCTGGGGGTAGTCAGGGCCATCTTATCATAATTCCCTTGGGAAAGCCTTTAAACCCTCCACCCCCACCCCCCACAGTACTGTTTTCTTCCTTCAGATTTATTTGAGTTCCTTGAGAAGCCCAAACTGCCACTGAGACATGTTGTAGATGGGAGAGTGCCACATTTAGGGGTAGGGTTGGAGGTGGAAACATGGCCTTCAGAAGTATACACACCTCGGTGGAGGAGATATCAAGAAACAGTATCCTCACATTGATTCCCCCCCCCCCCTTTGTTTTAAAGAGTTTGATTGTCACTTCATGCACAGGTCGGCAGATTCAGTAATTAAATCTGTCAAGAACAGTGGTGCAATCATAACCACAGTCTCATGTTGATGTTTTCACTTAATGAAGGTTTCTCTGAGTTTGCAGATCATTTTAACCCCTTCAATGGGAGCCACTGTCTCTATATTTTTCCCCAAGACTTAGCTTCTCCCTCTCTTTCTGGCAATCCTTATATGTCATGCTGATTTGGAGTGATAAAGTGAGTGAAACTAAAATTCCAGAGGAATTGGCTTGTTTTTTCCTTCCTAGTTCATTCGTGATCTCTCTCTCTCTCTCTCTCTCTCTCTCTCTCTCTCTCTGTCTCCTCTCTCTTTCTGCCTACTACACCCAAATAAGAGAGGCAAAGACCATTTATTGAGAAGAGGGATGGCATACTAATGTATTTTTTTATACTAATGTTTTAGTGGTAGTGGTAGTTTTTTCCTCTGTCAAAAGGATCGAAATGGACCAAACACACACACACACACACACACACACACACACACAGAAATAAGAAAGAGAATTTCTCCCCAAACACCCATACAAGAAATTTGTGCTTAGATTTTCAACAAAATGATAGATGTGCCACTTTTTAAATACGTGTTTATAGAGGGTAGTGATGCCCCCCCCCCAAATATGCATTTATATGCTGGTGGCACCCTAATCATGTGACAGATGTGAAAGCCAGACATCTTTTGAAAACTTAGGGCTTTATAAAGGCATAATTGGGAGGTTGAAGGAAGTTAACAAGAAAGAGTAGGGAAGGACATAGACATTTTATTTTATATACTCACATACCCTTCTGGATTACATTTTAAAATAAAAGCCTAGAACCTTATAAGCAAGGCAAGAATGGAGGCCTGGCACCGGTGTCAGAGAAGGCATGAATAAGCTGTTGATCCCAGAGACTCAACCACCACCCGCAGAGTCCTGCTTTCACCCACACACACCTGGCTTCCTTGTTCACCAAGGGTTTGTGGCATTTAGCTTGAAGTCAGTCATGGATTCTCATACCCTGGTGGCTCTCACTGGGCTTGCTGGCTGAGTTGGAATTTCAAAGAGGTTATCTTGGGTTATGTTTGTTAGAGAAGCAAGACCAGTTAAAGTGTGTGTGTGTGTGTGTGTGTGTGTGTGTGTATTTATACCAAGAAGATGGCTTACACAGTTGTAGAGGCAGGCATGTTCAAGTGCATGCAAGTTCCTAGTCCGTAGGTCAGATGTTAGGCTGGATATTTCTCCTGACTTAAGCAACTGTGGGCACCAGTGAACACAAGAGCAACAGAAAGATGCCAAGTTTGTGGCTTCAGAGGGAATAAATCCAAGGTTGGCAGGTAAGATGGCAGGCTGCTAATGACTTTCAGGATAGGCAAGTTAAGTAGACATCTGACTCAGGTCAAAGAACCATAAGTCAGAGGACAAATGAGGTGAAGTGTCCAGAGCCAACAAAAAGCCAGCAAACTTTCCCCACAGCATCCACTCATATTGGATACATGCCATGTCCATGAGAAGAGGCCCTTTCCAATGATTGCATCAGGGCGGTCCTCTGAGTAAGGGTGTTGAATCTGTCCCTATGCCATTATGGAGTGATTTGTGTTGTTACATTGTGGGGGAGGGGTGGGGTTGGCATTGTTGCAATGTCTTAACCAACAAACCACTGAGGTTCCTGGTCCAGCCAAAGTGATAAAAAGCTTACGGAGGATGCCACAGTATCTTTTTGTCATATAAAATAGAAGTAAGTGTAACTTGTCAAGGTGTGAGGGAGAAAGGACACTGGAAGTGGCTCGCATCTGTAGTTGTGGGGGCAGCTCCCATGTACCGCGTGCACCTTCTTGTTTCCTGCATGTCCTAAACTCGGCGTCGGTCCTCTGTGCATTGTCCCTACGACACCCTGGGGAGCCCCCCATCCAATCCGCCCCCAGGCATCGGATGGTCATGGATCCCATTTAACCAGGTCACACTGCTGTATGCGTTGTGGTGGGGTCTACTGGTTCTCGCCACGTGCGCCCCACATGGAAAGCCCTCAGTCCAAGTTTGCTGATGGGATTAAGACCACGACTCCACAGTCCAGTCTCTGTCGGGCTTTAAAAATAACAGCATGTTTGCGGTCTTTATTAACAGTCATTCTTGTAGGGAAAATTCGTCTTAATTTCTCCTTGGCTTCTCTCTTATATACACTGGAAAACAACAAGCAAGCAAAAATTGTAAAGGTATTCCAATACCAACAGGTCTCGCTGCCTCAGTGAGGCTGCACATGTGTTGCTGTGCCAGAGCGTTCTGAACATGTGTGATGATGACGAGATAAATCGAGAGAAAACTGTTACTCCCTTACAAAAGTTGTTGTACACGTGTGCACATCTCTGATTCTGTATGACAGCCGGCAGTTTCTAGTACTTAATGCGCTCATGTCATCTGCAGTTTGATGGCCGCAGATTACTGACATTCAATTCCCCCATGCCTGAAGCAAGGTGCTTCCAGAATGCGGGCGGCACAGACCCTCAGAGTAAGGGCCATCTAAGTCTCAGAGTGGGAGACAAGGCGTTTCCCTCCTGTGCAGAGTGGCAGTCTCAACCCCACCTGGGCAGTTCGCCCTGTGTTCCCCTCCTCTCCTCTCCCCTCCTCTCCTCTCTCCCTGCTTTCAGACCCCTTCCTGTGCATTCTGCAGTCCTGCATTCCCAGGCATGGGTTTGAAGGCCGTTGCCTTGACTTTTACGGAGTGCTGACAGGGCAGGTTCTCTTCTGTCGTACAGGGGGTGCTGGAGGTCCTTAGCCTACAGGGTCCTCGGCCAGCAGAGATCTGATGGCAGCTCCAACGCTGAACAGGCTTCCGCTGAACCTCCAGATGGAGACAGACTCAGCAGAAAGGTCTGGCGACTAACTGCTTCCGAGAGCCCACCCAGGAACATCCAGCCATGGGATCCTGGTGTGCACAGGGTGGTCCTGAGCCAAGGCTGGCTGGACGGGAAGCAACAGCAGTTCCTACGCAGGCTCTCCTCCCCCCCCTCCCCCCCCACCAAAATAAGAGAGAGAAAGACTTGTTATATAGTTATCTTTATGACATCTGTTTTGAGTCCACATTTTATATACAGAAATTGATGTTAGAAAGACCAGGAAAGCACATGTGAAGTGGTGGTGGGTGGTGGTGGTGGCGGTGGCGGCGATGATGGTGGAGGCGGTGTTGGTGGTGATGGTGATGGTGGTGGTGGTGGTGGCAGTGGTGATGGTGGTGGTAGAGACCGAGGCGGAGGTGGTGGTGATGGTGGTGGTGGCTGCAGTGGAGGTGGTGGAGGAGATGAGAGGTGGAGGTGGAGGTGGCTGTGGCGGTGGTAGGGTGCGGGGGTGGTTGTTGAGCCAGATTGTGATTTCCTGCATGGTCCAACACTGATCCAAAAAACGACAAGCCCCATTTATAGGGACTTAGAGGGCCGGAGAACTATTCCGAAGGGTTTCTGAGACTGGAAGTCTTTACAAAAGCAGAAGGGCCAGGGGGTTGGAGCAGCCCACCTTTGGCGAGCAGCCCAGCACTTCCTCTCGGGTCGACCAGGGCCACGTCCAAACCTTCCACAGGCTCGCTGGTTTTCTTGCTTTACCAGGACCGGCAGTGCCAGTTAGCGGAATCCAAGTGCCACACTTGCAGCGTGATGCCTTCCTGGCAGGACTGGCAGGGGGCTTCTCGAGCTCCGAGTCAGTCTTCGCCCCGCAGTGGGCTTGTGGGGCCTGCATGTGGGTGTTTCTTCCGTGCCAGGGGCGCTGCTGTCTCTCAGCCCTAAGATCCCACGTCAGGAAAACAAATAGAAGCGGTGCATGTGGCTATGTCTCAAACTTGGTGGGGGTGAGTTTTAGGTCTGTGAGCTGTGCAGGGAAGCACAGTTTCACCTTCAGTGGTGTGATCCCGTACTAGGTTAATTCTTCATTATTTTATAGGAGGTGTGAAGAAGTATGGAAATAGGACATCTTCCTGGACATGTTCATCTCACCACTCACTAAAATGATTTTATTTTATTTTATTTTTCACTAAAACTATCTTTGAAACCAAGTTCTTGGCTCCCCTAACCTCCTCACCAACAGGCCACCTGTTCTTTCTCAGCCTCGTGGTCCTGCTGGATGGTGTTGCAGACCTCCCCTCCCCCGCCCAGCGTTTCCATCTTCCCCATCTTTCCTGCAGGTTCAGTCTGACTGCTAGGTGGAGAGGTGAAAGCCCTCACACTTTGCCCAGCCTCCAAGATGATCTTGTGTTTCCAATCTGTAAGTGTCCACAGCCTCTCAGTCTTCATTGCCTGTGGTTCTGGCTTCCTGGGGTACGTGTAGGGTTGACTGCTGCTCCCTGCCCCTGCAGACACCTCCGGTGGTAGTGCTTGAGACTGTGCCTTCTCGGGCTTTGCTTCCAACCAGGGCGTCCGCAATTAGGGCAGACTTCAAACTCGCCTGTCTTTGGCTGCCCGAGAGAAAGTTGTTAGTAGCCAACAATCCAGCCTACAGCTCTTGATGCAGCGCAAAAGGGAACATTACCTGATCTTGCACCAGCCCCAAGACTGGTGGCCTATCCATGGGACTACATTGGATCCACAGTGGTTTTGCTGGCCCATTTTCCAGGCCTTCTACCCAAGCTGCCTTTGCCTGGAAGCTCCCCTGAGACCCATTCTCCTGATCATAGTACCATACATCGAAGCCTCCATTGACAGGCAGT
Organism: Nesogale talazaci; assembly: GCA_004026705.1. Lineage (NCBI taxonomy): Eukaryota > Metazoa > Chordata > Mammalia > Afrosoricida > Tenrecidae > Nesogale > Nesogale talazaci. The sequence goes on from PVJH01006479.1 coordinate 58,719, forward strand.
GGTTGTTCTTGGTGTTGCATTTGCCTAGGGTTGAACTCAGGTCTCCCATGTAGCAGATTCAAGGTGTCGCGCTACACCATTTCTATCCCCCGAATAAAGAGGAACTGTTTTTCTCAAGACCCATACTCAAGGTGTGTGGCTCTCTGTTGGGGCTGAGTCAGAACCACATGTGCATCGTTCACGCCTTCATTGTTGAGTACTGTATGGGGAGCATTTCAGTCAGATAACCTCTTGATGAACAAGATATGGGTTTGGCCAGCCCTCATGAGTGAGAGTGGTCTGCAGCTATAGACCAGTCACATTGTTTAGCACCTTCTAGGACCATGGCATGACTTGCTCATGGTTTTGGAAATCTTACAAAGTGAGACTTTATGAGGAAGTAGGGTTTGTGCGGAGTTTTCACATTCTTAAAAGGTTTGCCACTATTATATTGAAGTTTACCAGGGGGCTTGTGTTCATCTGGCTAGACTAAAGAAACAAGTCCAAGGAGACTCATAAATGTATAGGAAGCACGAGTAATTGGATATTGGGAAAACCTCCCAGCCCACTCCAAATCAAATCCATGTCTCATGTTAGCCCATATCACATATCCAATACTTGTCCATAAGTTCCTCTCCAGACTCATGCAGCACATGAGTCTTCCAGCTGGATGCAGGAAGATCACTAGTCAGTGGGTACAAGGTCTTGTGGAGCCGGTCGCAGTGGAAGCATCTCAATGGTGGCGTGGCTCTCTGCAGGTTTCTGCTTGTCTCCCTCAGCTCTCTTACATGTCTTCAGAGAAGGAAAGGAAATTTCAACAGAGAAGCTTGGTCTGGATCTTCAGTGAGCTAAATATCTCCAATGCTTCCCCAAATGAGGTCATCAAGCTGACCTTATTGACCTGATTGACAGGGTAGACTCCACCCCTTCACAGGTTGACAGGAGATTATGTAACTGCCACAGGGCTTCAGAAACATCTTGGAAACATTGAATGAAGAAGTAATGTAATTTTCCACAAGTCTTTTGAAACTCCCCCAGCATATCTAAATGTAATGGGGACAGACCTTTTAAAAACATGACAAGGTCACTTTCTTGGTTTGTATGGGTTTTTTTTTTTTTTGGGGGGGGGGTGCATCACTGCCTCTGGTGGTCGTGGGCGCTATCCAGCTCTGCTCCTGAGAGTTGCCGCTGGATTTGAACTGCCAAGCCCGCAGGCCGCAGTCCTGCACTCAACCACTTACACCACCGGGGCTCAGCCCTTGGTTTGTGGTTTTAGGGAGAGTTCTGCTGTGCATAGTGCCGCTCCTGAGAAGAGATGGAACTTACTAATAAGTGATCATTTTTGATAAGGTGAAGTTACAACAAAGCAGGTGTTTTTCGGAATCTCCCCAGGTTCCTTCCTTTCGGGAAACAATCTAATATCTCTTTAAATTCTGAAGGGCGCTGACATCATTTAGGCAAGTGTTTATAGTGTCCACAATTGTGCTTAAGATGCAGCTCTGTCATTGAGATGTCTATGCATTTTAAAAGTCTCTTCTTTTTTTTAACTGCAGGAGCTCTTACCAAAGTGAAGGAGAGTCAGCGGCATGTGGAAGAGGGCAAGATGGAGGTCCAAAAGGCAGATGGCATTCAGGATCGCTGCAACACGATTTCTTTCGCCACGTTGGCTGAAATCCACCACTTCCATCAAATTCGAGTAAGAGACTTTAAATCACAGATGCAACATTTCTTACAACAACAAATAATATTTTTCCAAAAAGTGACCCAGAAGTTGGAAGAAGCTCTTCACAAATATGATAGCGTTTAATGACTGAACCTTGGATTGTGGACTTCTTTCAGTTCGTGGATAATTTCTACAGCAGAAAAGAAACTGCTGTCAAAGAGCTATTGCCAACTCTCCGTGGTGGTACAAGGATGGTTTTGTGTTCAACTGAAGCCCAGCTGAATATATAATTATGTAGGAAAGAAACAGTTAATACGCTATGTAATAGAAACAGTACCACACATTGTAACTAAATTATACGATGTATGCCTACACTACCATTGTAACTTTTGGAATAATGATTATACTATTTGCCTTATTGCTTTTTGAACTATGGGTATTTTAGTGCTTACTTGTAGACCTCAAAACCCATGAAGGGTCTCAAAGAAGCTGGCTGGAAAAGCGCCAGCTGTGGATGCCTTTTTACTCTCAAAAATTGGGGTTACCTAAATTCAACCGAATCTCTGTTTACACACTCCAACTAGAGCAGCTATGCGACTTTGTGCCTTTAGACTCTTGGTTTTTCGTTCTTTTTCCTCTTTTTTTTTTTTTTTGCTTTCAATTACTTTTTTCTTTTTAAAGTAAGCCACAACATTTATGGTTGAAAGGGTGCATGGCCAGTGTAGATAATGGCAAACGGACAGCAACCTCATGTTGGTGGGGTGGGGGGTGGAGCTGGAGGGCAGGGTGGAGCGGAGAGGACCAGCTGGCATCAATCTGTACAGCGAGTGAGTGTTATCTCCCAAAAGAATTCTGGCCTGGCGAGAGCAGAGAAGGGAGGGGATGCTCCTCTTTAGATACAAAGTCCTGTCTTTTAAGGAAGAAAAAGGTGCCACTATATTCCCTTAGATGCTACAGGAGCAAGAGCCTCTTCACTCAAGTGTCCTGAAATCTTGGCCTGAAGATTGAAGTAAGCATGTGCATGAAATGAAGAAGAGGAGTCTGATCAGTGAGGGGACACAAGGACCGAATCAGTGACAACAGCATTTGGTTTTAGTTTGTAGTGTTTTCTTGTTTGTTTGGCTCTGAGCTCTTCTTTGACCCTTCAGTGCATTGAGTATTGTTTGTTTTCCCAATCGTTCGACACTGTTAACTGATAGAGACTCCACTGTGATTCACTTGTTTACTTAATCAAAAACTTTTCAGGGATGTCTGTAAAATTCAGTGTTATACGTGAAGAAAAGTAGTATTGGTTGAGCTAAGGAGGGACCAGAAATAATTTCTACTATTCCACATGCTGAAGGAAAAAGGGGGGGTGGGGCCGGGTGGGGGAATGATTGACTTCTACTGCATTTTTTAAAAAGAAAAGTTATTGATGAACTCCCAGGACATTTGATCTTAAAAATTATTGAAACTATAGACTTTTATCATTATAAGGGAAATACAGATAGCTAATAAACACCAAAAAGATCTAAAAACAGCTTACTTTTAAAAGCACAAAGAGATTCTGACTTGAAATGCCAAAATCTCCCACTTTTTATCCCCGGTGAGCTAAGTGATGTGGTGTTTGAGCTTGCAGCTTTAGAGGCCCACTGAAAGATGATAGTAACCGCCATTTTTAGGAAGTCAGACGTGGGCGGCCTCAGTAATCGTTTGTGACTTACTGAAATGTAACACAGTCAGTAAAGAGGTCAGTTTGAGCTATTGGTGAGCCAGACTGATTAAAGAAAAGAGTCAGTTTGCAGCTCGTCAGAAAAAGAACCGGTTCTTTTTTTTTTTTGGGGGGGGGGGCATTGCTGCTCTCCGGTGGGTGGGAGTAGGAGGCCCAGCCCCACTGCTGGAATTGAACCTCCGTCCCAGTGGGCCGCAGTCCCGCGCACAACCACTACGCCACTGGGGCTCAGCCCAAGAACTGGTTCTTGAAGTAAGTATGAGACAGCACATTTATCTCTAAAAAGTAACCTCAGATGGGTTACATGTTTCAGATCAGATGAGCATAATTTTAATAATTTGGCTCAAATTCTAGACTTCCAGTTACTTGGAGCCAGATTTAATATGTGGCTCTGTCTTCACCAGAGAGACGTGGTGCTTTCACCAAATGGATCACCCTCCGAAAAAGTAACTTTTTTCTTACTGATAACAGAATAAAGCTCTAGCAATACAAGCCCCATGTTTATGGACACATGTTCATTTCACTGCAGAAGTTTGGGGCTGATAGTGCTTGCTTTAAACTTTGAGTCTATAGTGGTCATGTAGGCATGATGCATTTCAGATGAATTGAGAATCACTTTTATCTGACTCTTTATTTTGACAGTGGTTTGATTCCCCCTCCTCCCCACCCTTGGGTAGCAGCAATAAGCTTGCGCAGTGGCGGCAGGGACATAGCTGAGGTCTGTGTGACAGTGCAGGAGCCGGGGTGGACATAGGATAAGTTATCAAAACCGAAGACTGCAGTACAAGCAAGTACAAGTTCATGCTGCGTCCATAGAAGGATACTTTTGTTCCTCAGCACCACATGACACCAGCATGCCCCTGGTTCATGGAGGGTCTCCCTGAATTCTGTGGGGTGGAACACCAGAATGACTCACTCTCATTTCCATCTAAGATCTTCCTTTCTCTAATGTTCTCGGTCCTATAGAAACATTTCGGTATAAACAATAAAAAGAAAAAAAGTACTGCAATGTTAATACCCAAAAGAAAAGCCATCATTGTGTGTGTGCTGGTCGTGGTGATCAGTGAGGTACAGTTTTGTTTTGTTTTTTTAAATAAACGATCATGCCCTTCATGCTATTACTTGTGTTTCTTTCATTAATTCGTACTTCTGCTGTAGGATGAGTTTGTAACGTGAGGGAGGCCCGATTGGGTCCTGGCTGTGCTGTTTTAATTCGCAGGGGCGGGTGTATGTGCTCTTAACTACAATGCAGCGGGGACCGATTTCTCAAGCCATGCACAGTAGCCCCAGGACCCTTCCAGGCTGTTGTTTCTGAAGGTGTGGATTGAACCCAGAATAAGGAACCCGTTTGAAAGTGAAGTCTGGAGTCAGTGCACATTGTCCTCCTGGTCGAAGCAGGGATTGGATTTTCATTGGGCCTCACTGAGACGGGAGTCTTGCGTTTGCCCCGAACAGAGCAGCAGGTTCTGACGTGCCGCTTTGCCAGTTTCCTAAATTTTGCTGCAGTTCTCTGAAGGAAGGATTTGAAGAACCTTGAAGTCCGTCAAGTGTGTAACGTTTTATGTTTATTTTCACACTGTCTTTTACTAAGTCCATAGCTGTAGCCATACATTTTTCGTTTACTTTCTCATTTCCTCAATCAAATACCATGTCAGCCAGCAGAAACGATTTCTTCTTTTCAACGCGATCTTCACCTAACAGAGAAGTAAAGCAGTATTACTTATTTACAGACTGCAAATGTTGAATAATGTTTTATTTCTTTCAAAATGTTAAGATTCATGCAGGCAGGCCAGGTTTGTCTGTTAAAACATAAAGGAAGCTTGCTTTATTTCTCATCCCCAATGGACTATAATTATTTCTTTTCCTTCCATTAGTCAAGAAGACATTTATTTGAGGTGATTGAAAGAAACGCTATGTGTAATTGTATTAATTTAAAGCCACTATGTTTCACTGCAGGTATTTGCTGCTGTTAGAAACTTAGTTGTCTGCTGTTGTAGCAAAGACCAGAAATGGGTGGCGGCAACACACAGAATTTATTTTCTCAGTTTGTCAGTGTTAGCTACTGTCCTGTCCGTTCCATCTTACAGCAACCCTGTCTATGTACAACAGAATCAAACACTGGCTGCTGGGTGCTGTCCTCACAATCGTTCTTAGGTTCCGGCCTGTCGGTGCAGCTACTGTGTCAGCCCATCTTATTGAAGGAAGGGCTTCCTCTTTTGCACTGCCCCTCTGCTTTGCCAAGCATGATGTCCTCCAACGTCCAGTCTCTCCTTCCAGTATGTCCAAATTACCCGAAAAGACGTCTCGCCAACCTTGCCTCTAAGGAGCATTCTGCCTATACTTCTTCAAAGACATACTTGTCTCTTCTTTTGGCAGTCCATGGTACATTCAATATTCATGACCACCATAATTCAGACACATTAGCCTTTCAGTCTTTATTTATTATTCAACAATCATTTGCATATAAAGCGGTTGAAAATACCATGGGTTGGGTCAGGCCCACCTCAGTCTTCAGGGAACTTCCTTTTCCCCAGTTCTTTAATGGATTTACTTAAAGCAGTGCTTCTGTGGGCGTTGATCGTGGATCCAAGCCAGATGAAATCTTTCACAACTTAAATCCACCCTCCATTTATCGTGATAATACCTATTGGTCCAGTTGTGACAATCTGGGTTTTCTTTATGTTACATTGTAATCCGTATTGAAGGCTGCAAGCCCCGATGTCATCAGCAAGTACTTCAAGTCCTCACTTTCAGCAACCGGGTGGTGTCATCTGCATATGGCAGGATGCCTTCCTCCAACCTTGGTACTGCATTCTCACAGTCCGGCATTCTCAGTTTACGATGCTAGAAGTCCAGATCAGACCTCCTCTGTCCACTTGGTGAAGCTCCCTCCCCCTCTCTTGGCTTCTGCTCCTGGTTCTTGGTAATTTTTTGGCATCCCTTTTCCCCATCTCTACTTATTAAATCGATAAGCTCAAGACACGCCCTACATCGAACCTACCTTATTCTCAAAACAAAGATACACTATTTACAACCAGCACTCGAGCCACCGGCATGCTGGGTAATTAGATGCCATCAAGTCAGTTCTGACCGAGAGTGACCCTCTGTCCGACAAAACGATACGTTGCCCTGGCTCATGCGATACACACACGTGTCAGACTTGAGCCGGTTCTGCAGCCACAGTGTCAATCCCTCTCGTTGAGAGGCTTCCTCTTTGGGCTGAACTTGTCCCCAGCATGATGTCCTTTGCCAGGGCCTGGTCCCTTCTGATAATATACAAGGTTTAGGAGCGGTATGGGAAAGAAGGCAAGAATGTGATTGGAGGACTAAGAAAGGATCCCTTTAACTAGTGGTGTGTGGCTGTGGGTTGGGCTACCCTCGCCATGGTTGACAGCTGGAGATCAGGAGCGGCTTTGAGGCAGAGCGGCCCAGGGGGCTTTCTTCTTCTGTAAACAGAGCCTTGGAAACGCACAGGGGATCACTACGAGTCGGCACTGACCTGACGGCCCTGAGTTTAGAGTTTGGGCAAGTGGCCTGATACCACTCACCATCCGTGCTACTTCCCACAAGGCAGTGAAGTTATTTTTCTGGAGTCCATGATACTTTCAGTATGCCTCTCCAATACCCCAACGTGAATGTAGTTATTCTTTCCTGGTCCTCCTTACTCACTGTCCAGCTGTCACGTGCATCCGAGACACTTTGAAATACCATGGCTTGAATCAAGTGCTCTTTCGTCCTCAGAGTGACATGTTTGCTATTTAATACTTAGTAAGGTCTTTTGCCACAAATTTACCCAGTGTAGCATGTTTGATTTCTTGATTGCTGCTTCTGGAAGCATAGGTTCTAGATCCAAATTAGTGAAACCCATTACACTTTCAATCTTTTCTCTTTTTATCATGATGCTGTCGATTGGTACGGTGGTAGCATTTTTTTTTTGCTTTCGTTATATTGAATTGCAATACATACTGAAGGCCGTGCCAATGGTCTTCATCTGCAAGGGACTCAAACCCTCGTTACTTTCAGCACACGGGCTATGTCATCTGCACTGTGGTTCTTAAGTCTCCCCTCATTCCTGGTGCTATGTTTTTCTCCATATAGTTTCAGTTTATTAGGTTATGTGATCAGCCTAAAGATTGAGTAAGCATAAAGAAAGTATACCTTTCCCAATTTTAAACCTTTCTTCATTTTAAACCATGCAGTATTCCCTTGTTCTGAACACAGTTAAGTATTCTTGAATACTTATTCTTCACAATATTATCAGTTTGGTATGAACCACACAGTCAAATGCCTTTATGCAACCAGAGAAACACATGTAAACATCTGTCTGATATTTACTTTCAGCCAAGATCCATGGTGTGTGAGCAATGGTTCTTTGTTCCATGTTCTCTTTGGTCTCATCCTTTTGAATCTGACTTGCATTTCTAGCAGCTCCCTGTCTATGTCCTGCTGCCACTGTTTTTGAATTTTCGACACCACATTTTTTCTTGCATATACTGTTAATGAAGCTAAAGTTAATTTTGCATTCTTTAGAATAGACACAGATATGGATCTATTCCAGTTAGTTCACAAGAAACTGACATCTACATTTCTTACCATACACTAGCAAGTGCTTCTTTCATTGCATCAGTTTGCTGAAATATGACAGTTGCTATTCTCTCAACACCTGGAGGCATTTTCTTGTTGTTGTTGCTAATGGTTTTAGTGCAGTTTGGACTTCTGTCTGTACCTTGCGTTGTTGATCCTTTGTTACCTAGTCAATTATTGAATGTTGATCAGTTCCTTTTGTTACAGGGACTTTGTATTCTTTCCATCTTCTTTTGAGGCTGCCTGTATAATATTTTGCACCTTAGAATCCTTCAATATTATAACTTTAGGTTGATGTTTTCTTCTTCAGTTCAGTCAGCATGAGAAATAATATGTATTCTCTTCATTTTGGCTAACTTCAGGTCTTTCTACATGTCATTACAATACTTTGTCTTAAGGAGCTGCCCTTCGAGATCTTCAATTCAGTTTAGAGGCTAAGCTTTGGAATATATCTTGGGGGCTGAGCCCTGGTGGCATAAGTGGTTGAGTGCGGGACTGCAGCCCGTGGGCTTGGCGGTTCAAATCCAGCGGCGGCTCTCAGGCGCGGCACTGGGTAGCACCCAGGACCACCAGAGGCAGTGATGCCCACAAAAAAATAAAATAAAATATCTTGGAGGGCAGCAATCAATCCATGACTGTTAGGAATAAGACTACCTATTTAACATCAAAGAATAGATAACATATAGCTGCATTTGGGTTCTACAAGGTAGTAGGGGTCCTGTTTTCTGCCCTAGCTTGTACTTGGTTACCAGATCTGTTCAAGCCCTGGAAGAAGAGCAGGTAGTGCTGGGACTCGTGCAGTTGATTGTACTTTGTTCCTTTCCTACGGCGTGGGGAGGACTCCTCTCTCCACAGGTGAGCCTTATTCAACGAGATTCTCACTTGAACTTCTATCTACCAACGTGTTGTGTAGAGTTATTTTGTAGTTCTGACAGGAAGATCTGAAGACGACTGCTCAGAATTCTGTTTTTATACCTCTAATAATGAATCGATTGTGGGAGACAGCCCGAAAGTGTCTGTGGATAAACTCTCAAGTTCATATGTTTAGTTTGGTAGGCTGGGGCTTCCTTGTAGGGAGCCCTTCACATTTATAGGTTGGAGATGCATTCCAGTCACATTCTCTGCTAAGTAAAAGTTACTCCCCTCAATGTCCCCCATAACAGTGCCAATCTTGAGGTGTTTCTTGCAAGCATATGGTTGCTGTATATACTCTTGAAGGTCAACTGCTTGAATCAAGAACAATCAGACCCCATTGTCTTTCCCATGCTGGGTAGGGCCCATTCCCTTCTGGCAAGGATCATCGATGGTTCCCCTGGAGAAGAACTCCAAGACACATAAGGTCAAGCCAGCCCAGACAACCAAGGTTAGGCTGCCATCGACTCTAGAATCTCTCCATCTTGTTACGCATGTACTTTCTTGTCACAAGTATACCTCTAGTAGAGCGAGGTCTCAACTTGTAGGTTGTGACCCCTTTGGGGGTCGAGTGACCCTTTCACAGGGGTTGCCCGATTCATAACAGTAGCATAATTACAGTTATAAAGCAGCCACAAGGGTAATTTTATGGTTGGAGGGTCACCACCACATGAAGAACTGCATTAAAGGGTCACAGCATGAGGAAGATTTCCCTTGCTATTGTAGGCATGCCCCCAGTTCTTCCCCCTCATGTTATGTGTGTGCCTCTAACACAGCCTGTTACATATGTGCTTACCACGTCTTACATGCTTAAGATTGTGTAAACCGTGAGGGGGTGCATTACTGCCTCATACTGGTTCTGGTGGACATGGAAGAGGTGAGCCCTTGCATGTGTTTTCTTGTCTGATGTCTCTTTAATGTACCTCTCCATTTCACTACTGCCGCCTTGGACCCATGAAGTTGTGGAGGATGGTTCCCACATTTGATTGACTTCATGTTATTTCATCCCTTAAAAATAATACTGCCTACCATAGGTATCCCTGGATTGGGTCTGGCTCCTGCCATCCTAGTTGGACCTCACCCCAGGAATGTGTGTATACAGTAGCTTTCCCCTATGCCCCTTTTGCAAGCTGACCTCATCTGACTCATGTTGTTGTCTTTTTGTGCTTGGTTTACTTCATTTAGCTTAATTTCCTCCAGTTCTTCCCATGCCACAATGTGCTTCATGCGTTCTTCACTGCCTTTTGGGGACACACAGTATTCCATTGTATGTATGCACCACAGTTTTTTGATCCATTCTTCTGTGTATGGAAATTTGGGTTGTTTCCAACTCCTTGCACTTGTGAACTCTGCTGTGATGAATATTGGAGCACAGATATCTGGCCATAGTTTGTTCCTTGACTCTTCTGGTTATATGCCCAGTAGGGGGATTGCTGGGTCGTATGGTAGCACGGTTTCCATTTGTTCTACATATCATCAAACCGATCGTGGCTGTACATACCTGTCAAATCCATAGTGGCTGTACATACCTACAGATCCACTAGCAGTGGATGAGAGTTCCTATCTCCCCACAACTCCTCTAACACTTGTTAACTTTCTGATTTTTTGAATTGGACTATCTTTGAGGGTATTAGGTGGTATCTCATTATTGTTTTTAATATGCATTTCTCTTATGGCTAATGATCGGGAACATTTTCTCATATGTTTATTGGCCATTTGGATTTCTACCTCTGTGAAAATTCGGTTCATATCCTCTGCCCACCTCCTCAGTGGGCAGTTAGTTTTGTTCTTTTTAGAAGATATCAGAGTAATGTTGATTTTAGTAATAGGACCTTTACCTGATTTGTCATTGCCAAAGATGTTTTCCCATGGAAAACATGGACTCTCTTATTACTCTCTTGGTGAATTCTTTTGATGTACACAGGTGTTTTATCTTCAGTTTATCACACTTGTCAATTTGTGCCTCCTCTGTGTTTGTGTCCTTCCCCATTTCTGATAGCCTATGTAATCCCTATGCCAAATTTCTCAGGTTGGTCCCAATTTTCTCACTGATGGCCCTAATAGTTTAGGGTTTTACTTTGAGGTCTCTGATCCACCTTGAGTTTATTCTTGTTCATGGAGTGAGATAAAGGTCTTCATTTTTTAACAGGTAGATATCCATTTTTTCCAGAACCACTTGTCAAAAAGGGCATCTGCTTCCCATTTGATACTTTTGAGGACCTTATCAAAGATCAGTTGTCTGTATGCTGATTCTATTTCTGGGTTTTCATTTCCATTGGTCTGAGTATCTATCATTATGCCAATACCATGCTGTTTGGACCACTGTGGCTGTGCTAAATATGTGCTAAAGTCAGGTAAAGCAAGCCCTCCCACTGTGTCCTACTTTTTTGAGGAGTTCTTTGCTAATTCAGGGCATTTTCTCTCCATATGTAGTTGGTATTCATTTTTCCATTTCTTTCAAGAAAGTTGAAGATAATTGTATCAGGATTGCATTAATTTATATCATGCCTTGGGGCAGAGTGGACATCTTTACGACATCAAATCTTCCAATCCATGAGATAGAATGTCTGGGGTCTTAAGACTTGAAGATAAACAAGCATCCACTTAGCTGAGAAGCAAAAAAGTCCACATGAAAGAAGCACAGCAGCCTGTGTGATCATTAAGTATCGATAGGATCAGGTGTCAGGTATCAAAGAACAAAAAAATCATCATTGTGAATGAGGGGGAGCACGGATTAGGGACTCAAAGCCCATCTGTAGGAAATTGGACATCCCTTACAGAAGGGTCATGGAGAGAAGATTAGCCGGTCAGGAGTACAGGGTAGCAATGGCGAAGCATACAACTTTCCCTTAGTTCTTAAATGCTTCCCCCACTATCATCCCAATTCTACCTTACAAGTTCAGCTAGACCAGAAGATATACAATGGTACAGATAGGAACTGGAAACACAGAATCCAGGACAGGTGAACCCCTCAGGACCATTGGGGATACCAGGAGGGTGGTGGGAAGGTGGGGTAGAAAGGGGGAACAAGGATCTACATATAACCCCCTCCCTGAGGGGTGGACAGTAGAAAAGTGGGTGAAGGGAGGCATAGTGTAAGACATGACAAAATAATAATTTATAAGTTATCCAGGGTACATGAGGGAAGGGCGTGGGGAGGGAGGGGAAAAATGAGCTGATACCAAGGGCTCAAGTAGAAAGCCAATGTTTTGAGAATGATGATGGCAACAAGTGTACAAATGTACTGGACACAATGGATGTTTGTGTGGCTTGTGATAAGAGTTGTATGAGCCCTCAATAAAATATACTTTTTAAACAATAATAATACTGGAGAACCAGGACATAGAGGGCAGTATGCCTGGTGTTCACTATCTTATTCTAAACCTCACACAACACAAACGATTTAAATGATGGTGTCTTCTGCTGTGTTCTCTAGAAAAGCAAAGCCAGTTCTGTGTGTGTACACTCAGAAATATTTATATTAAGAAAATGGCTCACATGGTTGTAGAAGAGGCAGATTCAAGGTTAGACAGGTTCCCAAGTCCACAAGTCATGCTTGTCTGTAGGCTTCTGATCTACATAGTTATGAGGCCTTCCAGGCTTTGACTGCAGAGAAGGGCAAATCCAAGGTTAGTAAGTCAGACTTGTGCCTGTAGATGTGATGAATCCAAGGTCGCCAGGTCAGCTGGCAGGCCAACAATGACTTTCAGGAACAGCAACAACGACAGGTGGTTGACTGAAGTCTAAAAACTGCAGGTCGTGTTAGATGCAGGATCCAGATCCAGCAAAACACCAACAAGTGTTCTACTTGGTCGACTTCTATTGGAAGCAGGCCACACACCCAAGAAAATTACATCAGGACTGTAACTTGAGTAAGTCTGTTGTCGAAGTTCCCCCTAGATTATCCCACTATGGAGGCTTGCAAACTGTCTGTGATTACATTGGGTTAGATCAGGGCATGGGGGAATAGTAGGTGTTAACTGCCAAACAATGGAGAATTCTGGCCTGGCCAGGTTGACGTAAAGCCCGATCACAGCTGGTCAATATATTCACTCTAGGAAGCTGAAGTCAGTGCTTCGGACTCTTGAAGCAATCATGCCTTAAATGAACTCAAATCTGTGTTAGTGGAGATGCAGAGTCGCTGTGAGCTGGAATCACCTCAATGGCGGTCGGCTAGGCTAGACCCTTGTTTGCTGCACCCTTGTTCAGCTTACCAGTTTGGGAAAGGACCACAGTTTCGTTTTTTGATTTAAAATCATCCTGGGGGGCGGGCAGTCTCCCCCCCCCCTTTCTTTTTAAAATTGGAGTACTATGCATGATTGTGCAAGTCAGGTTCGGTTTCAAACAGAAGGTGCTTCTTTTATCTACTGGGGGTCTATGTCTGCAGTTTTGATCACTTTGCACTGGTTTGTGAACCCCCTTGTTAGCTAACTTGTGTAGAACTGGTGCCAACTACCTATTTAGTACAAGGCCACAGCCACACGAGACCTCCATGGGTCTATGTTCTTTATAACGTGACTTGGTAGCACTGTGGGTTAGGTAAGCATCGGGCTGCTAACTGCAAGGTCGTCAGTTCAAACCCATTAGCTGGTCCATGGGAGATAGATAAGGCTATCTGCTCCCGTAAAGATATACTGTCTTATCTTGTTAATTTCACACTTTCACATAACTCTGTAACCCTATGTACCTTCCCAGTAAACGATAAAAAAAAGAAATACTGTCTCCTAGGGCCACTATGAGTCAAAATCAACTTGATGAAAATGGGCTTGGTTAAAAAAAAAAGATGGCTCTTTCCCCCTCAAGAAATATTAAATGGGGATAAAAAGGAGAACATTTTAAATGCTGTCCTGTGTGTAGAATATCAAAAAATACATCTGTTTATATATACATAGATTATTTCTAGAAGTAGGTACAAAAATGTAAGTAATACTATAACTTCTACTTGAAGGCTAGGAACATGGTGAGTGATTAAATGTATTTCCTATTTGAAAAATGAAAATGGGCTGAAGATAACAGGACAATAACACCGCTAACGTACGCATCCCCCCCCCCCTTTTTTTAAATGTAAGAAAGAGGCTGGAGCTTCAACACTGTGCCAACCTTTCGGACACACGGAAACAATTTGCCCGAGGCAGTGGGAGAACAACGGCCATACATGAACCTTGGGCTCACCATAGTGACCAAATCCATCTTGGTTGGGATCTTGTGGCTGACATGTAATAGCTGTTAGACGTGTGCTCTTGAAGGAACCCAGCAAAGGAGACTGTTCAGAGAGAGTCGACCTGAGCAGTCTGTTGCTGGCTGGTGGTACCGGTTATTTCTTCTGACTCCCACAAAGTCCTAAAGCTTTTCTCTCCCTCGTTCTCTGAAGCCTTCCACAAGACTCTTCTTCCCCAGTGTCTGTCTCTTCTTTACATACACAGCCCTTTCATGTTGGAACTTCGCAACTACTCACGCAGGGAGAGGGAGCCGTGGTGGGTCGGGGTGAAATGCTTGGCAGGTGCGCTCAGCTTCTTAGGAGGCTAAAAAAGCTCAACAGTGATGGGTTTCATCTGGGGACTCTGGGCTAAGACCTCTTCTTCTCCCTCCCACACATAGACTGATTTAGGGACGGTACAGACAGGCTCCCAGCGTGGTCCAAACAGTTAACCCTTGACTACTTAACCCACAGGTTGGTGGTTCAAACACCACCAGGAGAAGACAGATGTAGATATCTGCTTCTGTAAAGATTGGAGTCACGCAATTCCTGTGGAGCCCTTTGACGCTGTACTGCCTTGATTCCCAAATTAATCAATCTCATTAAATTTTCTTGGTTGGATGGGACCAACATGGAGGCTGAGTGACCTGGACTTGGAACCCGCTTCATTAGACTTCATGGATTGGGTTTCTTCATCACCAGACAGTCTATGTCAGGCTACAAGGTGAAGCAACGGGGAGGTGATGACGGTCTGTCCCCGGCTTCTCCTTCCCACAAGGAGCCTGGCACCACTCAGCACTGGCCGCAGTAAATGCAGTACACTGTGGAGCCTGAGAACAGGAGACCTTTGTGATTCACCAAGTGTGTTGAGTGCAACATTGCATGCGACACACAAGCGAAATGCTGGAACGCAGGCCCCAGCACCGAGCACCAGCTCTGTTGCTCACACAGAGAACACAGTTCCTGTTCCAGGAGGAGAGTGCATCCCTGTGTCCCAGAGCCCCGGTGCTGGCCTGTTTCTGCCTGTGTACAGCAGCCTGTGGGTTTCAATCCGTGCTGCGGACACACGACAAAGGACAGCACAGCAGGTCCTTCAGAGGCATTTCTGAATGACTATTGTCTCGGTGGTCAGTCCCGGGTCTACCAGGGAGCTGCTGCTTGTGCCCCCTGAATACAAAAGAGGTCCAAGAATCATGAGGAAGGCGTGAGGAAGGCGGCCCTCCATGGGGGGGGGAGGGGGGGCAAGGGATGTCACCAGAGGAACTCTTGCATGAAAGCCCTCAGGAATCTGAAGCCTTGAACGAGCTGGAAAAGAAATCTATCTTCATGCTGGGTCTCTGGTCCTTCAATACCAAAAAAGTCGAGTGGCAGACTCCGTGTCTTCTCGCCAGCACCATCTCCCTCTGACCAACCTGGTGGGGAGCCAACACCTTCCCAAGAGACTGCTGAAGAAGCATTCGTGAGCCCGACGCCCAGACGCATTTGAATCATCTCGCTTAACAAGCCTAGTGGTACCCTTGGTACGAGAGGATGATCCTGGACTATGGGAATGATTAGTTTGTCCTTTCATTCAACACAGACTTATGGGCTAATTATTGAAGCTCGATTATGTTCCAGGCACCGTGTTAGGTGCGGAGAATACAACAAGGAACACATCCAACCCAAATGCCTGCCCTTTTGAATTTACATTCGAGTAGAGGAAGACTTGGAAATCAGATATCATTATTTTAAAATTGATGAAGTCCAGAAAGGGAGGACAGAGTACAAGTGGTGAGCGGTACAAAGCAGGATGAGTTTGCATATTTAAATCAGTTAGTCAGAGCAGGGCTCAGCAACCTGAACACCATAGGCCAGAGTTTCTCCACCTTCCTCTCCTGGTTCATGCTGGGGTGACTCCCAACCATAAAATGATTTTTATTGCTACTTTATAACTGTCATTTTGCTACTGTCATAAATCATCATGTAAATATTTGCTATGAAGGATGTATTTTCATTGTTGAATATAATGAATATAATGAAAGCATAGCCACGAGACAATGTGTAATTATATATTGTGAAGTATGTATTTCTGATGACAAATGAAATTTTATCGCGAAGCATGGTGTAGCATGGAGAATAGTCTTCACACTAGGTACTATATGTGGCCTATTTGCATGTGGGCGGAGCCTAGGCTAGAGCTGGATAGAGGAGCGGTGACTCGGTTCCTAAGACTATTGGAAATAGGGTTGGTCTTAGACGACCCCTGTGAAAAGGTTGTTTGACCCCCAAAGGGGTCATGACCCTTCGATTGAGAACTGCTGCCATAGGCCTCGAGAGTGATCCAGGTAGATTCCAGGGGAAGAACGTCCCAGATCATCAGCAGCAGATGTGAAGACCAGGAAGAGGTCACCGGTGCCCTTAACAAAGAAGAACAAGGAGAGAGAGGCTGGAGATGTGAAGGGATGGTCATGGAGAGGTGAGTCGGGGGACAGGAGGCCCTGTGGGAAGGGGGAAAGAGTCAAGACCACCAGGAGGCCCACCTGGCCCTTAGAAGGGCCTGTGAATTGACTCAGAAGGACTGGGAATCTCTGGGTGAATTGGACCTAAAACATGAACCAGTCCTGCCTCTAGTTGTAACAGGGTCCCTGGGGCTGCCCTGCAGGGCTGGGGAAGTAGGTAAGCAGGGAAACCAGTTAGGAGGCTTTGCAAAGCTGGGTCAGCCTTGGTAATGGCCACACCCACATGGTGGCCAAGGACGCAGGTGGAATGACTTGACCTAGGTATTCTGACCCCGGTAGAAGGTTTTCCAAACACTGGCTTCCTAGTCTTTGTTTTCTATCTGTGCAAGGCTTTTGATTGCTACCTTGTGTCATGTGTAACCCTCCAACTTGTGCCCATCCTAGAGCCTGTCAGTTTCTTTTGGTTGACTCTCCAGTTCTACTAAGAATCCGTCATGTAATCAACACTCAGGATACTCTTCCTAGTTTTATTGGCCCATTCTTAAAGGCCACCCTGCCAGTGTTAGCCTGTGACAAGAGGTCAGAGCCAGAAAATGGGCTTGCAAGATGCTTGGAGCATCCATATTTCAGCCATTGATTGGCCACCCTGCATTCCGTCTGAGAAGCCCGTGTCTCGGTCAGGTGGCATGGGCATCTCTGACTCTCTCTGGAGTCTCCAACCTAGGGAGGGAGAGTCCCGCAGTCCTTTCTCCATCCATCCATCCATCCATCCCAGAACCTCAAAACAGCCTGGTCCAGATGCTGCCATGTGACAGTTGCAGTGGGATTTATAAGAAGTTCTTCACGTGGTTTTTGTTTTTTCGTTTTAATTCCTTGCCACTCCATCACATGTGAACACCTGCCTTGCTGTGTTTTAGGCTTCTGCCCCCACTGAGCTGCTGTTGCTCTGTTTGCTGATGCCGGTGCCAGCTGGACACTGGAGGTCAGGCTCCACGCAGGCGCAGAAACTCACTGACAGTGCTGAGGCACCACTTTCCTTCCCGTCAAGTCGAAACAGGGCCTCCCTGTCTAACTCCTTCACCGAGGCTCTCCGAGACGCTCGCTAAGTGACGTTTTGTGGAGCGATTCAGAGCAGAGATGGAAAGAAGACATGCCTTCTATCAATGTACACATCGGCTCCATGACCAGACGATGAATGGATGCAGTGGTCGGTTTATCATCGCTTTTGAATAGTGCAATGACGGTGCATCGAATTGTGTGTGTATGTGTATAAAAGAAATGTCTTGTTCCATGGCGGCGGCGGGGACATTAACACCCCAGAATGGGTTTCGGTCTGGTTTGAACGCAGCTGGGGGCTCCCAGGGAGAAAGGACTGGCGATCTTCTCCCATAGAGATTACAACCTAGAAAGTCTGCCAGGGAAGTTCTACTTGGTCACGGTTACTGTGAGTGGAAGCCCTGAACTTAATAGCACATTGACCTCCCCACCCCCCACCCCCATACATTAGTGTACAGGGGCTTTGAAGTGGCCTCCCCCACCTGCCAGGGGGAGGTGGTTCTCTGGAAGGAGGGTGCTGAGGAATCCTCTGGAGCGAGTCTTAATTGTTGAGCTCTGAGTTTCTGCGTGACTCCCTTACACCTCCATATAGGAAGCTTTTGTGATTCTCCTTTTACAAAGGTGGGAAAAGAAGAGTCAGAGATCTTACCAAAGATAATGATGGGAAAGTATTGGGGAGCGTTTTGGAGTTCACTCTCCTGTTCTAGTTGCCTACTGCCAGCAGAACAGAACATAGCACCAGAGGAGGCTGCAAAGAAGGGAAGTTCCAGGTCTCCTGGTTTGAAGGCTGGCAGTCCAAACCAGGTTGTTGACTCCAGAGGTAGGTCCTCCATTGTCTCCTTCAACTGCCAGCAGTGGCCAACAATCCTGTGCTGTGGGTGCTGTGGCCTCCATCATAGCGGGGCATCTGCCTCCCCCCAGTATGTATCTGTGCCAGTGTTTGTCTGTGTCTGAGTCTGTGCCTGTGTCTGTGCCTATGCTTGTCTGAGTCTGTGTCTGCCTGTGTTTGTTTGTGGCTGTGTTTGTTTGTGGCTGTGTCCGTGCCTGTATCTGTCTGAGTCTGAGTCTATGCAGCTCTTTTTTATAAGACATCATGCAGAAAGGCTCAGGCAGAAGATCCGGCCTCTTCTGGTATGGCATTCTTAACAAAAGAAAACTATTTCCAAACAGAGTTCACATGCACCCCGCCACCACCTCCATATGAAGCATCATGCCATTCCCACCTTGTATAAGTTTCCTGGGTTGGCCTTCCAGCAGGGAGTATCTGTTTGAACTCTACTTTTTTGGGACTGGTAGGGATCACACTTTGCTATCCCCGTCTCATCTTCCCAGCCTGCCTTGGTTTGGAATTCATCCCCGTGTGCTCTTCTGTCTTGCCAATTGCTACAATTTAGGGTACTTCTCATGTCTGTTTGTCCTCCTCTGGAGGTAACCAGCCCCCACAACTAATCACAGGTTTGGTAGGTGCAATTGTGTGTGTGTGTGTGTGTGTGTGTGTGTGTGTGTAAAGTCAAAGGATAATAGGATAAATAGGAGAGTAAAATATAGAAGTCAGACACATTTTATGTTAGCATGCTCACCTCAGCTCCTCTTAGTGGTCCATGTGGAGATGGGAGACGAGAGCGATTTGTTGCTAGCCAAGGCTGATATATCTTTTGGGGGTGTGCATGCCCCCAAGTACAGGTAAAGACATACTACATCACAGGGAGGGGTATAACAGGTAGGAGATGAGCTATGGGTGTACACATAACAGGAAGGGAAGGGAGTAAAGGTATACATGTGGCCAGCCTAGGGTGGCCCCGGGGACTCGTGATGGCAACCTCACCTTGGTGACCCTTGAGTGGGTTTGACCTCCCTGGGCTCTCCTTCAGGGAAACAATTTACTGTCCTTATCAGAAGGGAGTGGGCCCTACTTAGGGTAGGACAGACCATGAGTCTGATTGTTCTAGATGGCTGATAACTCTTAGGGAGAATAACCTTTGACCTAATTTCGTTGACCTCCTAGTGTATAAGCATTTACCATGTTGGCATATATTTGGGAGAGACAACGTGGGAGGAATCTTTCTGTATCCCACACCTTCACCAGTCGGTAAGGATCCTTTTCTCTGTATTTTCTGTGGTGAGCCCAGTGTTGGGCATATGTACAGATTTATAGGAAGAAGGCACTAAAGTCTGAGTTGATGGGAAAGTACTATGAGCTCAGTGCAATGCTGCATTCACTGTGCATTTACATGCAGGACAATTTATTGATCAGAGTATTTTGTTTCCCTTTTATTTTGAGCTGCAAGCCCTTCAATATTCTAGCCTTGTGGGTGGCCCTTGGAAGACCCAAAGCAGGAAAAGAGGTTACTCAGGAAGCTATCTTTCTGGCATGACCCATGGTCATGTCACATCACTTCATCAGCCTCTGATAAGTGGGCCTTCAGGCGATGTTTCTTTTATTATAAATGATGTAAAGTGAACTTCCTTAGTCATTCATTCATTTCCTACTGCAGCTGTCACAAATTAACACCAATTTCGTGGTATAAAACACAATTTAAAAATATCTGATAGAGCTGGAGGCCAAAGATCAGAAATGGGTCTCATTGAACCCTAGGCAATCACCAGTGGGACTGCGTTCTTTCTAGAGTAAGGTGACCAGATGTCCTGCTTTTTAACAATTTGTCCCACGGCCCGCGGTATTTTAAAATTAAATACATATATTACAATACTATTTTTGCATTCTATGAACATTTTTGTTGCTCCATTGAGACCAAATTTTTAATCAGGAACCACTCCCTCCCCCAGTCAATGGTGTCCTGCTTAAAATCTGGTCACTTTATTTAAAGGCTTCAAGTAAGAATCTATTTCCGTGCTCTGTTTGACAGCACATATACAGGTAAGAATCTATTTTTCATGCCTTTTCCTATTTCAGGGTGTGTGGCCCCTTCCATGGTCCTGGCCATAGTCAGTTGAATCTTTTTCATGTTGCATCACTCTGACGCTGACTCTCTTCTGCCTCTGCCTTCACATTCAAAGGATCCTGTGCGATCCAGGAACAGGAATGGGAGTAGCGATACCAGGAGGGTAGGGGGAAGGTGGGGAAAAGAGGGGAGGAAGGAGAAACCGATCATAATGATGATCGACACATCATGGCAGCCCCCTGCCCCACCCCCAGGTGGACGAACAGCAAAAACTGTGGGGGAAGAGAAACAGTGGTCGGTGTAAGATATGAAAATAATAATAATATTTAATTTTTCAAGGGGCCACGAGGGTGGGAGGAAGGGGAGAGAGATGAGCTGACACCAAGGGCTCAATCAAAAATAAATGTCTAGAACATAATGATGGCAACATAAGTACAAATGTGCTTGATACAATTGATGTATGGATTGTTACAAGAGCTCCCCATAAAATGTTTAAAAATAAAATAAAAGAAGTAAAGGATGCTGTGAGCCCTAGTGGTATGCTAGCTGCTTGCTGGGCCGCTAGCTACAAGGTCAGCAGTTCGAACCCACCAGCCACTCTGTGGGAGGAAGGCGAGACTCTCTCTTCCGGTAGAGTTGCGGGCTCTGAAACTCAGAAGGGCAAGTCTACTCCGTCCCACAGAGTCAGTTTCGACTCGCCGGTAGCGAGTTTGGTGTTGGTGTTGGTGTAGTGAGCGCACGACACCCCTGCTGGGACCGTGGGGTGAGTATTGGGATGCTCAGAAGGAGGTCAGTGGCTCACGTCCTCCAGCGGTTCCCTGGGAGAAAGAAGGCCGTCAGCTCTCGTGAAGAATGGCCGTCCTGGAGACCCCACGTAGCTGCTCTGCTCTGTCCCGCAGGGTCTCCATGAATCAGAAGGGACCGCAGGGCAGTGAGCTTGCTTGGGTTTGGGTTTTGTGGTTACAGGGGGCCAACTGAGATGATCCAGGATCATCTCTTTATTTTAAAACCTGTTTTCTAGCAACCTTAACTGCCCCCTGCCATGCCCTGGACATGTTCTTAGAGCTGGAGATTGAAGTGTGAAGGCCTTTGGGGCCCATTGCATGACTCACCTATCACAGTCATGTGTCTTTGTGTGATATCACACTTGTGTGATTATCACTGGAGGAAAAGAAATAACAAGAAACGAATTTTCAGGGTTAGGGAGTATCTTTGGTATCGCATAGTGCTGTATACCCCCTGTGGGTGGGTGCCTCTATGGAAACAAAACTTCTTTTCTCCCAGTTCAAGAGCCTAGCAGTCCAAATTTAGGGGTTAGATCCAGGCGGCGATCCTTCTTTGTAGACTTCAGTTTCTGGTAGCTGAGCATCCTTGGTATGCCTGGACAGACCCATTTTGTTGTGTGTATCTGTGTTCATGCGTCATCTGCTAAGGGTGTATTTATTCTGGTCTGTTTATGTTAGAAGGGTTGAGGTTGAGGACCTGCACTATTCTGGTGTGATCTCACTAACACAGCAAAAGAAACATTTCCAAACTAAAGTCACATCCACAAGTATAAGGGCTACACACAAACCAATCAAATTGTCCCCTGAACATTGAGGATTTCCCCAACAACTGTATGCTTAGGAGGCACTCTGGTTCCCCCATGCCTGTCACTGCTGCATGAAAAACCTAAGGTGCAGTTCCACTCTGCTCATTGGAGTTTTCCTGAGTTAGAATCAACTCAATTGCAGCACACAACCCTAACCCACTGTGGTAGTTATATAATCCATTGTCATTTTTGAGAGGATTAAGAATGAAGGGGTGGAATTTAACCTGTCAATCAGGTCTGGTCTCAGGGCTGTGGAGGCTGGTGTTTACATGGCCCATTCGTTCACTGGATTGCTTGGTTCCATGTGCCTTTTGATTTTCATCACTCCTCTCTCTCTCCCAGATGGGGAGAGACCACTAGTTGCACCTTAGAGGGCTGCTCACCAGCTTTGAAGACCCTGTTGTCCCTCAAGAGGGCATTTCTCTGACCATTGATTCTATGCCTCATTTTCACTCAACTCATTGGTTACAGAAAGCAAATTATTTAAATGTCAGCTTTGCAGAATACAATTTGAATTAGAAGACCGATAAAAACATTTGCATGTGTCCTTTGAAAGGCAAATAGAATGGACTTCTGGAGGATGGACATTGTGCCCTAGAAGCTTCTCATTACTAATGCATTTTTCTGATTGTTTAGATTTCAAGATCTAAACCCTGACTGACAAAGATTTCAGATGACAGTGCTCAAGGTGGATGTGTTAGACAGAGTAGAAACAAATTCATAGACACTCAAATGTGTATAAGAAAGAGCTTTGTATAAAGAGTAAATAAATGTACATTAAGAAAATACCCCCGTCCAGATCAAGTCCATCGGTCTGTTTTAACTCAAATGTCTGACAGCAATCTATAAAGTCCTCTTCAGACTCATGAGATGCATGACATGATGCCGACTGCGGGAAGATCACCGGTCAGTGAGTGCAAAGTCCTGTGGACCCAGTGGTGGTATAAGCATCTCAGAGTTAATAGGAGGCCCCACGTGGCTTCTCCATGTCAAGACACTAGTGTAGTTCTATGTGTCTTATCAGCTGCATTGTCTCCCAGGAAGTGAGCAGAGAGAGAAAAGTGTCTCCCACCTCCAAGGATTACAGGATTTCCCAGAATCCTTAGGACAAAGAAGGCCATGCTCACACAGAAGCTTCATTGGCTAAGAAGTGCCCGGGTACTACTCCTCACTGCTCTGAATATGACCACATTAGAAGGTCCTGCATAGAGTGGGAGAAGCATGTGGAACAAAAATAAAAATAGTGTCCCGGCCTGCGAGTCCGTAATTCTTAATTCCTGGAAGGAGGAGCGGGAATTGGGGGGACAGGAGACGCGAGAAATGGAGACAAGACAGGATTCTGATCAAGTCTCGTTTATTGGAGCAAAAGTTAGGGTAAATATAGTCAATGTCAGGAGTAAAGGTCACAGCTCATGCTAATGAGGTAAAGTCAACAGGGGGCCAATCCTAGACGAATGCCAAATATGATGCGCGAAAGGGGCTGTAGTCCTCAAAGACGTCCGTATGCTAATAAGGGTATACAGGAGTGAAGCGGGCAAGTTATAGCAGCCAATCACAAAGATGCGAGTCAAGACAAGCAGAAATGCCTTATCTATAAGCCTAGGTGATTAGCATGTTAACAAGTGAAGGTCAGTACGTCTGAAAGTCAGGCTTCAAAAGGCAGGGCTGTTTACTGTTATAAAGATAATAGACTACTAAGCTCAGGCAACAAACAGTAACAGAGTTCAGACTAGTGACTGTAGCAAGGTCAAGCATGTCCGGGCTGGATGGCTCCTGACAAAATAGGGAAAGAGGTCAGGCTTACTGGTTGGATAGAGACAGGACCCTCAGCCTTCCGGTTTAGTGCCAAACTCGCTGTGGTGGTAGAATTAGGAGCCACGGACGGTCAAAAGGTCAGCATTTATGCAGCAACAGAGTTCAGAGGGTTAGGAAAGAAGGGCTGGAAACAGAAACCCCAGGGAGGAAGTCGTAAGGGGTGATCCATTGAGGGCATTAAAACAGATGAGTTGAAACAAATTATTTATAAATGGTTGAATGCTCTGTAAACCTTTATCAAGTTAATAATAAAAGGTTAAAAACTACCCTGTGCTATATCAAAAAAGGAAAGGAAACAAGAAAGAAAAGCGTGCTAGGTACCCAATAACAGGAAGTAACCCCCTGTTTGCTTTGCAGAGGGCTCCAAAGAACTTCTCGTGCTGATGACCTTATTTATCCCCTCTGCCCAAGCATTCGACTCTGGCGGGATTCTGCTTGCCCAGGGATATAAAACCACAGCGAAGTGTTCTATTGTGATGTCTCAGCAAGAGTGTTCATTTTCTGTATTCCTCAATCAGAAAAAAAAAAAAGACATCAAAAAAGAAGCCCTCAAAATGTCAACTCTCTCTAGTTTAGTGACTTAACTGCCAGGATGGAGAGCAATAGAAGAACAAGCAACAACTTATGAGGAACATTTTCTTGATAATCAGTAACAAAATAGACTGAGTCACTAGATGTATTCCTTTATCATAACTTTAAAAACTCCCTGCCATAGAGAAGATGCAGATTTGTAGTAACCTTATAGGAACTGCTCCTGTGAGTGTCAAAAGTATATTTACTTTGGGAGGAGGAAAGAGACAAACACTTTTTGAGTCAAGGCCAACTGAAAGGGACCCTTTGTGGGTTTCTGAGACTCTAATTGTTTATGGGAAAGGAAAGTCTAGTCTTTCTCCTGAGGTGTTGGGGAATTGCAAATGCGAACCGCAGTCCGTTGTGTAACCGCCACACCAGCAAGTCTCCTGATAAGGGAGTGGAAAGTCTCCATCTTTTTTTCTGGAGGAGGGGGTATTGGTTTTGATCTGCTGACCTTGGGGATTGCAGTCCAACCTTATACCTGACACTCGTCAGATGCTCCCTGTTCTCCAGGAACTTACAAAGTAGTAAAAAGAGGTAAGACACAAATGTCAATGCATGTCAAGTGATTGCGAATTGACTGTGCTTGGAGAAAATTCATCCAGTGCCACTTATGTGCTCTAAGTTGTTACAATTGACCTCATTTTTTGGGGAAAAAATCCATATTTTCCATTGCTGTCGTTGTTAGGTGTCATTGAGTCATTTCTGCCTCATAGGGACCCCGTGTGCAGCAGAGTGACACACTGCCCAGGACTGTGCTGCCATCCCCATAATTCTTGTTATGTTTGAGCCCATATTCTTAACTAAATAATTTTTAGAATCTTGCAGCATAACAATATAATATGCAGTGGCCAGAACTTTTGTTGGAGTATAAAATTAGTCACGTCTCAAGTAGTATTCTTCGATACAATCAATTGTGGTATCTTCTAAGAGGTCTCAAGTAGGAAAAGTGGCTATAAACATTATTGAGTGCCAACTGCATTTGGCACCTCCATTCATTATCTCACCGAATCCTCCCAGCAGCCCCATAAAACCCAAACCCCAAGCCTGCTGCCTTGTTGTTGAGCCTGGCCCTTAGCAATGCTGACATCGTTGATTCGGACTTGTCTTGGTGTCGCTGTTGGGTGCCTTGGCGTTGACTCCAACTCAGAGTAATCAATGATTGCTCACTCTGATCAATATAAGAAAGCGCTGCCAGGTCCTAGCCGTCCTCACAATTGTCATGCTTGAGCTCATTGTTACCGCCGCCATGTCAATACCAAGTCGCTGAGCATCTTCCTCTTTTGTATTGACTCTCCTCTCTACTGGTAACACGTCCAAAGTACACGAGACAACGCCTCACCGTCAGGACACGTCTAAGGAGCAGAGTCAGATTTAGCTGTTCTTTTGGCAGTTCCTGGTACTTTCAGTATTCTTTACTGGGGTAGGGGTATCATCCTTTGTCAGTTTAGGATTAAGAGTGTAGGAGTGGTAGGGTTAGGGTTAGGAAAATAAAATTTAAAAAAAGAGTGTAGGGGTGGAATCTAATCTGTCAATTAGATCATAGCCAATGAGGGCTCTGTGGTGGAGATGGCCTTCTCCTGAGAATGCTTGGAAATCTTGCATTTCTTCCTTGAAGATGGGAGACTTCTCTCTCTCCTCACTCCCTGGGAGACATTGCAGCTGACAAGACCCATGGGACTACGCTAGTGCCACTTGCACCTACCCTGATGCATCCAGACCTCTGAAGTCAGAGAAGCCATGTAAAGACCCCTGCCAGCCCTGGATGCTTGCAACACCACTGGATCCAAAGCCTTCCTACCCCCTGGTCTGTGATTGTTCTGCATTCAGTGTCATTGCATTTGTTTTGTGAGTCTGTCTGGAGAGGACTTTAGAGATTGGTATCGGACATGTGAACTAATATACTTATAGGGTGGACTGGACTGATTTGGGGTGCTGTCTTAGTGTACAAATACCCTTTATATAAAACTTTCTCTTATACAATAAGAATGTCCATGGATTTATTTCTCTAGTCTACCCTAACACACTTATCAAGACCATAATTAAAATCTATCAATTCTTTTTCAGTCTTCTTCATTCCTTGTCTGGCTTTCATATGCATACGAGGTAACTGAAAGTACTATGGCTTTACTAAAACAGACAACATTGTTCTTTAAAACTTTAAATAGATCTTGTGCAGCAGACTTACCTCATGCAACACCACTTTGGATTGCTTGATTGCTGCTTCCCTGAGCTCTGATTGTGGATACAAGTAAAATGAAGCCCTGACAACTTAATGGTGTTGTTGATGTCATCCCACAACTTGTCTCATCTTCAGTCATGATTAGTGTTCTAAGGGGCAAATCTGTTGTTGAGATATTTTCTAAATTCAGGTGGGATATGTTCAAGTTCATGTTTTGGTTTGTATGAAATTGTTTTAATTTTGTTGGCTTCAACCTGAACTTGCATCTGAGCAACTGATGACCATAGTTTGCTCTTCGTCTTGGTTTGGCTGCTGATATTGGGTTCCTCTATTGTCTCTTCCAGCAGATGGACACGGTTTGATGCGTGGGTATTTCACAGGGAGGGATTCAAGTATACAGTCATTGTTGAGGGGGAAAGAGTATTTGCAAGATCCTAGCATATGATCTCTCACTTCATTTCTTTCCGACAGCCACATTTTCCAACAGCCAAGGTTTCCCCTTTCTTTCCAACTTTTGTGTCCCAGCCAACAATAAGGAACAATGTATTGTGGTTCCATGTTAAACACGTTTAGTCTGAATAAACTGGTAGAATGCTTCAATTTCTTTATCACTGACTTTTGTGGTTGGTGTGTAAATTTGAACAATAGCTATATTAACAATTGTTGTAGGCATATACAGACAGCATTTTACTTCAAGATACATCTTGAAATGCTCTTTTTTGATGGTGAATATATACCATTCCTCTTCAATTTTTCATTCTCAA
Source organism: Nesogale talazaci (assembly GCA_004026705.1). NCBI lineage: Eukaryota > Metazoa > Chordata > Mammalia > Afrosoricida > Tenrecidae > Nesogale > Nesogale talazaci. The sequence continues at coordinate 86,087 of PVJH01006479.1, forward strand.
AATAGTAAACCATATGATCATCTGATTAGAAATGGCTGATGCATGTCTGTTTCATCTCACTCATACCTAGGATATAATTTTTTTGTGTTCCATTTAATTTTATGGCTTTGAATTTTTCTAGCTTCACAGTTTTACCTTCTATATGACCAACCGTTTTTCCTCATTTTGAATCACGCACCATCAGCAAGCAAAGGCCTCAGTAGCATTTGTTCCATCTGTGGCATTAAGGTCAGCCCTGCCGCTCTTCCTCAGTCCTACTTTAACTGGCATGCTTTTACCCTGGCAGCTTCAGCTTCCAGCATCACAGAAACAGGCAAGTCAGCAGAGTTCACAAAACTGACAAATGAGCTGGGAGCAGAACTCTTTCTTTTGTGGTTGGAAACTATGCATATTGATGGGAGCAGACCGCCTCATCTTTCTTCTGTGGACTAGCTGGTGGCTCTGAACTGTGGAACTTCCATGGAAGAGCCCAACATAGAACTTACTATGACACCAGGGCTCATGACCCCCGAGTGAAGGAGATATTAATCGACCGATTTTGCAGTCACCTATTTTGGTGACTAAGAAAACTAAGTGACTTGCTCAGTCATATAAGCTGAGATCTCAACAAAATGCTATCTTTTTCTTATGCCCGGTCATAATGGGTGCATAAAAGCTATCAAAGTGAACACCTCACATATACTCTAAAGTCCCATATTAAAAATAGTAATTAAGTAATAAAAATTAAAATGTTATAAAGATACCACTTAAAGAAAATATATTATTCCTGCAAAAATTCACTGGTTTCTCCAGTTCAGGTTTATCTAACCAAATAATTAGGATTTTAACTCTTTCTTCATGCCCTCACTGTTTCCCTTCTTCATTTTTTCTTCAACATTATAGCAATTACAAATTTTAAAATTAGAATATCATAGCCCCACACAGCAATACATCCCCTGTTGAAGAGACTTGTAGATCAAAGTCACTTTTGACCTCACCTCATTCTGAGAGGCAGGGGCACTGCTGTCTAGTGGAGGGGCCAGAGGACATGCCTGCAACCTAGCCTAGGCCTCCAACCTGGATGTTCACTGACTTCATATGCAAAGTCATTTCCTGCTTGGCTCGTAATTGCAATGCTGACTAAATAAATGACCTTACTTCCTGTGCTTGTGTGGAGCGGCATTTAAAAGTAAAAGCCAAATCACTTTCTATTGGAGTTTATACTTAGTTATCTTACTAGTCATGTACTTAGGCATTTCCCCCACCTATCCGTCCCCCCTCCCCCCCACCCCCCAGGACTATCGCTTGTTTGATGTAGAAAAAGGACAAAGTATAAATTGTGCCAGGGTAAATCAGGGAGAGGCTTGGTGTACCCATTAGCTGTGGAGGCTGATAATCAGTATTATCGACCGATTGATAATCTGCAGGTTGTATTTCTGATCCATAAATTTGCTGAAGATTTGGAAGGAGTCACACCTGACTCATACTAGTGTGTCTGGTTCCTCGCTAGTGAAAGAGGGTGGTGATTATTCTAAACTAAATACTCCATGCAGTGATTTGAAGAAAATCCTATGCGATGTGGAACCATGAAAGAACACCAGGTTTATGCTATGGCTTGAGTTGCGTCTTTCCAAAAGGTATGTTGAAGTCCTAATCCCTGGCACCCATGCATGTAGCCATGTTGGGAAGTAGGTCTTTGAAGATGCTGTTCGTGAACATAAGGTCATATCGTAGGAGGTGGGTTCTAATCTGATGGTGTCCCTATAAAAAAAGAGGAGGAGCCCAAAGAGACAAGCGCGGCAAGATTGCTGTAGGAGGGAAGTGACAGAGATGGGGGTGATGCACATCGAGTCAAGGAAGGCCAGAGCCTGTCACCAACCGTCCGAAGGGGTGAGGCAGGATCTTTCCCAAGAGCCTGAGGAGAGACCCCGGCCCCGTTACTGTCCGAGTCCGGCAACGGCCCTTGCCCTTCTGCCGCTGTAACTTGCGTTCCCTTAACCGCTTTCTGGAGAAATGCTTTGCGCCCCGCCCCTGACCTTTTGCAGTTGCCCCAGGCCACAGGGGGAACGACTCGACCTACCCCTCCCCACGGCCACAGGAAGAACCACTCAACCTTCACGTATGCCCTGCCCCTCCCTGTTTTGCAAAGAATAGCCTGACCTTTTCTGGGCTGGACAGGGGGTATAAAAATTCCCCTGTGCCTTGACTGGGCGCAGCTTCATCAACTTGCTTCCCCACAAGCTGTTGAACCCGTCCGCTTGCTCCTGACAAAGCCTGCTTCAGTTTCTAATTCTGACTCTTCCTTCATTTTGCGCACAAAATTCGTAACAGCTACTATCTTGATTTGCTCTTCTAATGAATGTGACACAACGCCTTTTTGTTGTTTCAAGTCACCCAAGGGACCCTGGCAGCACTGTGGGTTAGTGGTTCAGCAACTAGTCCCAGGGTTGGTGGTTCAAACCTCTCATGCTTTGTGCGGGGAAAGACAAGGCTCTTTACTTCCTGCAAAAGGTTAGGATTTCATAAATACTACATATGGCTGCTTTGAGTTGGAAGTGACTTTATGGCAGTGGCTTGAGCAAGGAGTCCTGGATGAAAGTGATCGACCTGTCATCCTGAGGGTTAGCAATTTGAACTCACCAGTTGCTCCACAAGAAGAAAAGGTGATCTTCTACTTCAAGATTTAAAACCTTAGACACCCCGGGGGTCATTATATTCTGTCCCATAGGTTCTCTGTGAATCAGAATGCAACTCTGTGACCACGAAGAGTTTGGTTTATTAGTCCATGGTACTTTCTTACAACTTCTCTAGGAAATGAGTATAATTCCTGTCCCCATTATAACCACAGATCAGTTGCTGCCTATTTCTAATGGAGGGCAAGGAACCACAGGACAATCCTGCAAGAGAATATGCTCTGCCGACTGTCAAGCATATTTCTTGGGTTTATGCTATGGGTCCCCATCCCACAGGGAGAAAGAGATGTGTCCATGCTTGTGTTTCTCAGGAGATGATCAGGCTGGAAACTAGATGAGGCATTTACATTAAATCATAAAATCCTAAATTCTGTTACCTTCTATGTTAGACAGGGTTCTCTAGAAAAATAAAACCATGACACTAGGAATTCTCTTTATACATTTATATAGCTAGAAGGATATATAAGATAAGAAATAAACAGTTAACTCATCTATAAAGCAGGACAAATAAGCTTCAGTGGGATTTTGTCTGTAAAGAACTCAGCCTGAGGTCCTGCTTCACTGGTAGTGGAAATGAGATGGTCCCTTTTCATACCACTCCCTTTCTCATAACCACCATGTTCTTTTCACATGGTATAAGGAAGAAAAAGAAACACACTTCACGCTTCTAAATGTGTAGTTATTTTTAGAAGAGAATACAGAATGTATCATCAAAAAATCCACAGTCTGAAGAACTAGCTTCTGGCCTATCTGGTGGCTACCTCATTTTTTGTACCTCACAGCTGTACCAGGATGAAGGACTGTTGGGAGGGCCTAGTCCCTGGGCTGTCTGAAGATTGCATGCGCTAATGGAAGCAAAGAATTGACCAGAAACCCCATAAAGTAAAAGTTAGAAGTCCAATGCATACCCACAATGCCAGGGCTCCCTGGGGGACTGACTACACAATTTAATTGCCAAAACGTCACCAATATGATGACTCTACTCAGTCCTCCAACTTTTGGATTCAGCTATCACTTCCCTGTCATGAGACACTTGTGCATTGTTATCATGCTATGCAGGTTTCAGTGGTTCTTCTGGACTCAGACAGGCTAGACGACAAAAACCCTATGAATCACGAAGATCAGAGTTGCCATCAGGGAACTGACTCGGTAGCTGATAGCAATTGGTAGCAGACCCGTTTGACCGGTTAATAGGCCCCTTGAGAACTCTCCAGTCTTTCCCATGATTTTAGATGAGGCTGACTTTTTAATTAGAATCCTCTTCTATTTGAAATACTTGAATGGGTTCTCTTTCCTGTATTTGAGCCCTGACTGAGATAACATATACAACTGTCAGTAAAAAGTGCCTCTGTGCGGGTTCCATTCCATACCTGCACAGGCTTCTTCCCCAGAAAGCACCATTTAAGCATGTCTCTGTGACCAGGGGGTACTCTCAATACTATACTTGTCTTAGCCTTATTAGTATGTCTACAAAAAATGATCCAATCCTGACAGTGGCTTTAGAGGGGATCTGCTAGACCAGCTAAATTACAGACAGGACTATTCAGGAGGTGAGGGTCACTGTTCTGTTTGTTAATTTGTTTGTTTTAACTCTCAGGGGTACTCTTTCCAGATTTCCTCAAAGGACATAGGGGAACCATGGAGGCCTCTTATGAAGAAGTTTTAAGAAAATTGTAAACTGCATCGGTGAGAAAAAAGTCAGGAAAATTGCACCTAGGGATTTCCCCAACCACAACAATGTCCCTGCTCCTTTTTCAGGTGTAGCAAGGGCAGCCTATGAGAATCTCATTGGAAACCCAGACCCTGCCCACCCTACAGGCCTGATCTCATCCCTCCACACACCTTTTCATCCCCCCAAATAGAAGGAATGTCTAACAGAAATACAAGTTCCACAGGCATGTTCACACTGCCATGTTGACATCGTGTAGGCAGGAAAGCACAGGGAAGAGGCAGTGAGATGAAAATATTGCTTTCAGAAGTATATAAACCTAGATGGAAGATTGGATGAAACATAATAGCTTCATATTTTGATTTTTTTTAAATCAAGATTTCTATGATTTTGTAGTGGTACTTTTATAACTTTGTATAGGACATGAATATATGTTTGTAATTGAAATCATGTACAGGTTTATAAAGTGGCATCTCCAACTTAATATTGTGTCATAGACATTTCAAAAGTTTTAAAATCAAGTGTTCACTAGATGCATAATATCCATTCATATAAAGGTAGAATCATTTATCCTCTCGGTACTGAATATTTAGGTTATGTCTAGATTTTTAATCTTGTACATGAAAATTATTTGGCATAATGGATTCATTTTCTATTGCCACTGTATCAAAAAGGTGATAGCTAAAGACAACATAAATTTGGTAATGTACACGTCTGTAAGTCTGAAGTCAGAGATGAGCCTCATTGGGATAAACTCAAGATGGTGACAGAGCTTCATTCTTTCTGGAAGCTTTAGGAAACGTCTGGTTCCTTGCTTTTTCTGCTTGTTAAGGCTGCATGGGGTAAATGTGCTGCACATGACCTCTCTAAAGTGTTGAACAACAAGGAGGTTACTTTGAAGATGAAGGTATACTTGATCTTAGACCTGATCTAAGCCAGGGTACTTTCCATCACCTCAGATGCACGTGAAAGTTAGGCAGTGAATGCAGAAGAACAAAGAATAAATGATGCATTTGAACAATCGTGCTGGCGAAGACAATCGAAAGTCCCATGGGCTACCAAGAGAATCGACAAACGCGTCATGGAAGAAGTACAGCTAGCATGCCTCTTAGAGGCGAGGACGGCGGGACTTTGTCTCACGTGCTTTGGTCATGTTTTCAGGAGAGACCAAGCCCTGGTAAAGGACATCATGCTTGGTTAAGCGGAGGAGCAGCAAGAAGGAGAGAGGCCTTTGATGAGATGGACCGAGACAGTGGCCGCAACCCTGGGCTCAAACAGAAGAGCCATTGTGAGGCGGGCACAGGACCGGGTGGGGTTTGGTCCTATTGTGCACAGGGTCGGATGAGGTGGAACCAACTCAGCGGCATCTGACAGCCACAGTGGCTGCCCACCTTCCTGTGCGATGGCCCCTTTCCATGGTCAAAACCAGTCATGGCGTCTCGAGTCCTTTCTGCATTGCAGGTCTCTTGACTGTGGCTCATCTGCTATCCTCTTTCCCTGATAAGAATCCTTGTGACCGCATCAGGCCGCCTGGGTAATCCTGCAGAATCCCCCCCATTTAAAGTCAGGGCAACTCCATCTCCTTCCCTAATTCCAAGGTAATTGCCACATGGCACAACATATTCACAGGTTCTAGGTGTGAGGATGTGGGGGACCATTTTTTTAAAAAAATCATTTTATTGGGGGCTCATCCAACTCTTATTATGATCAATACATAAATCGATTGTACGCAGCCCACATTTGCACATTTATTGCCATCATCGTTCTTGAAACCTCCTCCTTCCACTTAGGCCCCCACTATCACCTCCCCGTATTCTCCCTCCCTTCCCACTCCCCCTCTTCCATGAACCCTTAATAATTTATAAATTATCATTATTTTGACATATCGTACACTGTCCGATGTGTCCCTTCACCCACTTCCCTATTGTCTGTACCCCAGGGAAAAGGTTATATGTAGACCCCTACCATTGGTTCCCCCTTTCTTTCTTTCTTTTTTTTTTTTTAGGCATCACTGCCCTCAGGTGATGGGAGTAGGAGGCCCAGTCTTTGCTCCTGGGAGCCGATATTGAACCTCCATCCCAGTGGGCCGCAGTCCTGCGCACAACCACTATGCCACTGGGGCTCAGCTGGTTCCCCCTTTCTACTCCACCTTCCCTCCACCCTCCCAGTATCACCACTCCCACTACTGATCCTGTAGGGATCATCTTTTCTGAATTTCCCATGTTTCCTATCTGTACCAGTGTACATACCCTGGTCTAGCTGGATTTGTAAGCTAGAATTGGGATCATGATAGTGGGTGGGAGAAAGCTTGTAAGAACTAGAGGAAAGTTGCATATCTCATTGTTGCTACGCTGTACCTTGACTGGCTCATCTCCTCCCTGGGACCCCTCTGTAAAGGGTTGTTGCTTCACCTACTGGCTTTGAGTCCCCAATCTGTACTCCTCCCCCCCCCCCATTTATGGGGGACCATTTGAGGGGATGGTTATTTTTGCCTGCCACCCAGCAATTCTGCTTCTCATAATACATCCTGCTGAAAGAATAGGAGATGTAGAGAAAGAATATGAACTTGTTGAGACTTCTGACATCTTGTCAAATATAAATGTACCACATTATATTTCATCTGCTAAGTTTAAAAATGACTGTCTTACTACATAATAGCTAATGTTGAATATTACTGTTTCTCAACACTGTTCTGTTATTTAAAAATAGCTTATTAATAAGTATAATACCTAGGTGTGACACAGTTCATAGGAATCAAAAGAGCTCACATTAGAAAGTAGCATTTCATAATGTCCTTTGGCAGACGGTGACACTGATAGCCTATGGAGCGGTTCTGAGCATTTAAGGGCTCAGACCTGTCCATTTCACTCACTCACACACAGGAGACCAATCTTCACGGATTCCCTTTTACTTTCGATGGCTTCTGATTTTTCCAGATTTATACCCCACACATGGCACTTAGCAATAATCACTTGTGCAGCCGTGTCTTCTCATTTTGAGCTGTGTGCAAGTCAGGGTAGTTTTCATTGCTTCGTGTGCACGTGAAAGTCGGACGGGGACTCATGGAGACTGGAGAAGAATTCATGCATTCGGACGAGGGCGTTGGTGAGGACTGGTGAAAGTGTGGTGACCGGTCAGAACAGACAAATTTTTTTTTGGGGGGGGGGCAAGTACAAGCAGGATGTTTCGTAGAAGGGAAGAGGTCATCTCACATAGTTTTACACATAGTATCAGAAGGAAGGGGCCCTTGGAATAGGCCCTCAAGCTTGGCAAAGTAAAAGGTCAGTGAAAAAGAGAAGGTGTGTGAAGGACATGGATAGTCACAGAGGCAGCCACTGTGCAGAGGCTCTGGGCGGACAGTACTTTGTCCTGTGGCTCAGAGGGTTGCTGTGAAGGAGAACATCGCCTGGCTCCACCACCAAACACACCCGAGGCCAGACTCCTCCGGTCCTCACACATGGCCATTTCCTCTGCCTAGTCTTCCGTGCTCCTCGTAGGTGTTTAAAATCTGTATGGTGAGGATAAATGCACATCCTCGTCTTGAGTGAGAAGCTCTCTATGCTCTTTCATCTCACTCACTGCGGTTAAGATGTTTCCAACTCAGAGTGACCCTGTAGGAACAACGTGGAACTGCTGCCTGGGTTTCTGAGACTGTCAAGTGGCACAGGGGCAGAAAGCGTGGTTTTTCTCCCCTGGAGTGCCTGGTGGTTTCTAAGTGCTGAGCTGTGGTAAGCAGCCTAACTTGTTAGCAGCCCGCTACACCAGAGATACTTACTTTAGTATCCACAATGAATTATTATTTATGTGAGGGAATAATAGGCAACATGGATAGCTTCTCATTTTCACTTAAAAGTATGAATACATTGGGATCCTAATTTTTGTAAATACAGAATGTTAATGCACACAGACGAGGAGATGTGTTCATTCTCCAAAGACACACATCTGACTTGTACATTTTACTTTATATCTGACTTTATCACTTGGTTTTGACATTGTGCATCTGCTGGGAGAATGGATAGTGTGCTCAAATAGAAAATATTTGGAAAATGATGAGGGCAACATATGTGTAAATGTGCTTGATGCAATTGATATATGAATTGTTATGAGTTGTAAGAGGCTCCAATAAAATGATTGATATATTAGAAAAAGAAATGGGTAACACATATAAAATAGGCAATAAAACTTTATAAGATCATTAAAAAGGATATGTAGATGGAAATATTGGGGGATAGGATGCACATATCATACACTTCAGTAACGCAATCATATTAGTAAAAGCAGTCACGTTTAGAGCACTTACTTCCTTCTTGCACCATTTATCATCAGCCCCACCCCCATCTCTCCCCAACTTTCCCCCAACAAACCCCACAAGAGACCATCTACGTAGTCACTGTCTCTAGAGGTCTACCCATTCTGGATTTCATATACAGAAAATTCTAGAAAAATACAGAAAACAGAACAAATCCTACCCTCTGCATGACGCACGTCTTTTCATGTCCCTTGTGTGTGGTCAGCGCGAATTCACTGGGAGTGCCAATGTGGACCTGCAAATGCATGCTGAGTTCTCCGTGTCATTCGCACAACCTTCTCCTAACTGGTTGTTCACAATTTAAGCTCTGATGCCATTCACTTCTTTGGGCACGGGTTTCATCATTCACAAGTCTTGGATCACACAGGAGAAAATGTATTTAGAATCAGTACTTTAAAAAAATCACTTTATTGGGGGCCCTTACCACAATCTGTACATGCATTCATTATATACAAAGCACATTTGTTGCCATCAACTTTCTCAAAACATTTACTTTCTACTTAAGCCCTTGGTATTAGCTCCTCCTTTTCCACTCCTCCCTACTCCCTTCTCCTTCATGGACCCTTGATAATTAATAAATTATTATTATTTTGTCATATTGTACACTGTCCAATGTCTCCCTTTGCCCACCTCCCTGTTGTCTGTACCCAGAGAGGAGGTTATATGTAGATTATTTTAATCAGTTCCCATTTTCTACTCCACCTTTCTTTCACCCTCCCAGTATCGCCTTTCTCACCGCTGGTCCTAAAGCGATCATCTGTCCTGGATTCCCCATGTTTTCCAGTTCCTATCTATACCAGTGTACATCTTCTGGTCTAACTGGATTGTAAGGTAGAATTCAGATCATGATAGTGGGAGGGAGGAAGCAGTTAAGAACTAGAGGAAAGTTGCATATTTCATCGTTGCTACACTGGATCAGGTATCAAGCATCAGGTATCAGGCATCAAAGAACTAAAAATTATATCATTGTAAATGAGGGGGGAGCACAGACTGGGGACCCAAAGTCCACCTGCAGGCGAAGTGACATCCCCTTACAGAAGGGTTATGGGGAGGAAACAAGCCGTTTCGGGTACAGTGTAGAATCAGTACTTTAATATATACCATTTCTCCCTAATTTACGCATGTGAGACAGATGCTCTGGTAATGCAATGCTTACGTGGCAGACAATTACCCCAAAGGTAGGTGATTCAGACCCAGTAGAGGTGCAGCCTGAGAGAAGACCTGGTGATCTGCTCCTGTATGCTCAGGTGGCTCTTTGTACGCTGCCATCTGCCATACAGAGTCACCATGAGTTAGAATCTGCGAATCCACAAACAGCAGCATCATACATTTAGGGGCAAACATAATCCAAACTTCAGTAAATTTTCATAGGAAATATCCTATGCAATGTTAAACTTTATCTGCTAAATTAGGCGGTAGAGCAGTTTATGTGTTGAACTACTTAACTGCTAGGAAGCAACACAGTAGTTGAGACAAAAGGCCCTACAAGCATTGGAGAAAGGATGTGGACACCTATTGTTAGTTTGGGACAATTGGGTTTCTGTTAGAAAACACACCATACAACTAAGAATTCATACTACAAGGTCATTCTTATATAGCAGATTTATTTATGAAATATAGGCAACAAACCTCTTAGGAGAAAAATTGCTGAGATGCTTTTAGTCTTATGCTAGGAAAGGGTTTTCTCAACACAAGATGGTGTGAAAAATCTCACAAAAGTCTGATTGCCCTGCATGGCTATCAATTTTATTTTCACGTATGATAAGGCCCGTGTGAAGACACTGAAGCACACATGGAAAACTTGGGGAAAGTACTGACAACCTACAGTGGACATTAGCCGTTTATTTTTTAATTATAGAAGTCTCCTCTACTTTCATACCTCTTCTCTGCCTTGTAGTCTGGAACTGCTTGTTTGCAACTTCTGTGGTCTTCGCTGCTCCAACCTCTTTCACTGCTTTAGACAGGCTGTGCTGGTTACTCTCTTTTCTTGATGGCCACAGGACCCCTCTCTCTGCCTGTGAGAAGGCTCTCTTACACCGAGAGGAATGGCAAGGACTGGCAAATCCCAGCTGTGAGTGTTTCACAGCCCCTCTTTTCTTTCTTTCATCCAGTCACCAAAGACAGGAATGGGAGAGCCTTATCTCAAGACTTTGGTCTCACCAGTCTTCATCACCTGGCATTATGTTTGAGGACAGAAGTCACAGGAACATGAGAGTGAGAGGGTTTGGACTCTGAGAGGTTGGGAAGGGAAGGGGGTACAGGGTCCTTTGAGAACTGTGTATGCAGTGCAGACCTGGCACCAAGACCAGTGTGCCAAATGGAGACTCCCAAAAGATACATTCATAGTCTCATCTTCAGACTCTGTGAATATGACCTAGATGGAAAAAGAGTTACGGTCACATGGCCTTGAGAGACAATGTGATCTTTATATGACAGGGCCACTGCAGTCTTTGAGATACAGATAAACGACATGGAAGCCATGGGACCAGAGAGGCAAGGGTTGGAGGGGTTCAGTCACAAGCTGAGCAACACCTGGGACCATCTGAATTTAGTGGAGGTGCGAAACAGATTCTCTCTTGAGTTTTTAGAGAAAATGCAGCCCCACAGATTCTGTGGAATTTCCGGCTTCTAGAAGAGTGAGGGAATCCATGTCTACCTTTTGAGATTGCCCTGCAGTTGGTGCTGACCCTTGACTATGTCCAACAGAGAGAACCACTGCCCACATCCTGCACCGCCCTTGTGACGGTTTGCTGCAGTCACTGCCAGTCCATCTCCTGTGGGCCTGCTTCTTTTCCATGGCCCCTCTACCTTACCACGCAGGACAGGCTGCTTCTCCAGGGTCTGGCCTCCCCTGACAGCCTGTCCAAAGTAGGTTAGGTCACTTCGTTTGTGCTAATTTGTCTCAACAGCCACAGAAAAATGAATGGAGAAGGTGCCTTGAAACAGAGGATTGAATTTAGATCGTAAGGCACGAAGACTTGGGGAGTGGGGGCGCCGCATTCAGTCCCAAACAGTCTGGTCTGGGAATGGGCATCTCATTTGGCCCTCACAGAGGCCTCAGGGCAACGGGATGAGAAAACCAAAAGGAAGCAGGTGGAAGACATCATTCCACTGACTCCAGCTTGCTCTCCATGACGCATCATGCACTTGTTATAGAGACTAGAGCCATGTCAATCATGTCAACAACCAGCACATTTGATGATAGACACATGGGTGCATAGAAGATTGCACATTTGACCCAATGTCAATAGACTGATGGTGCCTTAGAAGATACTCAGAACATTCTTCCTTTGAGTGCCATAGCTTAGAGCCCCTCGTCACTTTTTTCTTTTCTGGTTTCTTAGATTCCTGCCCTTTTTGGGGGGTGTTGCTGGTCCCTGGCATCCCTGTGTGGGGTACTGGGCAGAATTAGGAAGCTATTATGGGGAGGGAAAGCATTGGTCTGCGGGTTTCCGGAGTTCTCCTCGGTTTAATGAGTGCCTTCCTCACCGATGCACAATTTGCTTTTCGAGTTTCCTTAGAAACCATGCCCACAACAGCAAACCCATTCTTGGCTCCCCTCGAAGACTTTTTTTGGGGGTAGAATTCACCAGGTCTGTTCTTTTCCCTTGCGGCCTTGGGCTTCTCCTTGTTTGCCCTCAGCTTTGAAGGTGTGACAATTCAGGAGGGGGCCAAGGCCTCCTGTGCTTGCCACGACCTGTGCTCAAGCTCTTGGGAGGAGGGGCTGTCACCCTTGGACTCTGATGGCAGGAAGAGAAGGAACGTGCCCCAGGAACAATTCCCGCCCCTGGATGTCAGAGATGCTGTTAGCGGTGTTGGAAATGGCATCAGCAGCCCTCACGCTCCATGCCATGGTATGAGCTGGTGCTTATGCCAAGCGCTAAGACACATCGACTTTCCATTTCTCTACCAAGGGAAGGAGGCCCCCTCAGTGGACACTCCCATTTCCCAGCCAACCCTTTCCAGCCACTTCACCCTCAAGCTGCTAAAGAGACATTGCTCTGCCCTCTTGAGATGGGGGATGGTGGGGGGGTAGGGGGGTGGGTTAAGCCCAGCAGCTCAGAGAAGGCAGCCCCTGAGAAAGCGTCAGAGTCTCTTTTGCAGTCTCTGCCACTTCCTTAGGACACACCCTGACAGAGATTGGGAGCAGCCCCTGGAGCCCCAGAAAACTGGAGCTCCATCAATCCTGGTTGCAAACTAGCATGTGGATTCTGGGTGCAGGATACAGAGGCCTCGCCCAGCGTGCTTTGTGGCTGGAAACACAACCACCATGTTTCTGCGGGGACTTTTCCCCCTCAAATTACTTGTTCCCCTCTTCCTTGAATATTTGAGCTGCATGAGCTCATTGTAAAGAATTCAACAAAAGTGGAAATGTGCACAGAGGAGGGTAAAAAACCCACAAAAACCCTTAAGTAGTCACAGTTCCTGACTTGGAGTCAGGTCTTCTAGACTTTTCCTGTGTGTGCACATAAATTCACATTAAAAAAAAAATGTTGTAACAGTATAATTCATGATTTTGGGGGAACCAATGGTCTCTTACCTATTGCTGTACCCAAACCAATCTAAAACTCAGAGGTACAGAAGACCAGTCATCTTACTGAATTCTGTGGGTGAGGAGTTTGAATAGGACACAGGGAGTTGCGCTCGCCTTTGCTCCGAAGTCCTGGGTCTCAGATGAGGCTCTGCAAGGGGCTGGGAACATCTTCATGCCCAGGTTGGCAGCTGGGGTGAGGGGTTCTGGAGCTTTGAATTCTGTGGGGCTTGTTGAGGAGAGGGCTTCAGGGTGGTTCTGCCTCGTGGCACAGCCATCCTCCAACAGCACGCCTTAGCATAACAGATCTTACACTGGTGGCTCCAGGCACCAAGAACAGTGCCGGAAGCCCCCAAGAGCAACTATGTTATTGAACAAGGTAGAAGCCATGTGAACTTTAAAAACACTTTTATAGTAAAAGATCATTTTGTTGGGGGTGCTCGCAGCTCTTATAACAACCCACACAGCAATTTTTTATCAAGCATATGTTGTGCATATGTTGCCAGCATTATTTTCTAAACATTTACTTTTCTATTGAGCCTTTGTATCAGCTCTTCTCCCCCCCAATCCTCCCAATCCCTCAATAAATTATAGATTATTATTATTTTCGAATCTTACATTGATCGCTGTCTCCCTGGGGAGAGGGTGTGTGGTCATGTATCGATCATTGCAATCAGTTCCCCCTTCTTCCCCACCTTCCTCCTACCCTTCAGGGATTCCTACTTCCACTCCTTTTCCTCAATTCTGTACCACTGGACGTGCTCCAGTCTAGCCCGGAGTGAAAGGCAGCACTGGAGTCATGATAGTGGGGGGGGGGGGGGGGGGGGGGGAAGTCTCATGGAACCAGAGGAATGTTGTATGTTTCATTGGAGTTATACTGCACCCTGGTTGACTCATCCCTTCCCGGTGGCCCTTCTGTGAGGGCACATCCCATTGTCTACAAATGGGTTTTGGGTGACTCTTCCAACCCCCCTCATTTTCAACGATGCTTTTTTCATTTGTTTGTTTGTTTTGGGTCTTCTGACGCCTGTGACCTGATCCCGTCAACACGTCATGATCATACAGGCTGGTGTGTTTCTTCCATGTGGGCTTGTTGCTTCTCTTATGATCTAGTCCTTGACATTACTCACTCACTGCCACGGAGTTGATAGCAATTCAGAGCGACCCTGTGGCACAGAGTAGAACTGCCCCTGTGGGTTTCTGAGATAGTCATTCGTAGTGGGAGTAGGAAGCCCCGCCTTTCTCGGAGGAGTGCCTGGTGGTTTTGAACTACGGACCTTGTGGATCGCAGCCCAAAGTGTAACCACTAAGTCACCAGGGCTCCCTTCAGGACATCACATTTGCTGTAATGTGTTGGTCAAAGCAGTTTCGAGCCCCTTCAGATTCAAGAAGAGGGCAGCACAAAGACCCTCCCTTTGGAATGGGAGACATGCCAAAGAATCTGTGGGTGTGTTCTGAAATGGTGATGACCTTGATGTCGGTGTGTGTGTGTGTGTGTGTGTGTGTATCATGGATAGTTATCCATATTTACATAGAGCCGTGTCATCATTTCCTGGGTGCACAATGTCCATGGAATGCTTGCTCATTTATTTGACCAATCTTAAACAGGTTTAACATAGCGAGCCCAGCAATTAGCATGTGATGAGGGCCTGTGCATCTAAGTGGGTAACTCATGATCCCTGACAGACGCCTTTTGTTTCCTCCATCGCCTACCATGGTTAACCTAGAGTGAGCTAACGCAATAAGTAGCCATTACCTTGTCATCCCGAACAACAAGCGACCAAAAAATTCAGACCTGAAGCATCTACCAGCATTATTTTAATGATTCCAAACCATATTAGCAATGGAAAGAAAGCCTGGTCACTCCTGGACAACCGCTTGATGAGGCGATTTGAAGAGCAGGTGGAAAGTGGTCAGCTTTATCAGGAGTCCCTGTAGCACCCCAGGCCTTGGAAAATGAAAGTGATTATTGTCCAAAAGGTGAAAATCTATTGTTGTTTGCAGATGTAACGTTTCCAGTTCCCTGCCGGTGAAAAGAGTTTTAAAGACACAAGCCTTTTGCCAAGTGTTAAGGAACAATTCAGAAATGCAGTCTTGGCTGGCAGCTACGGAAACATACCGAATGCATTAGAAGCCTTGAGCCTCTCCATCCTGTGCCTTTGCAGTTTCTGGGCTGGCAGGGGCTCCC
>PVJH01006480.1:0-101375 GCA_004026705.1 Nesogale talazaci
TTTTTTCATCTGCTTCTCCCATGTTTTATTTATTCAGTTTTATTCCAGTTTTGTTTCCTGTCTTATGCTTGAACTAGGAAGAACCAGTTAGGAGCACTGATTACAACTGACCCTTGGGGATCCTCAGGTGCTTTGTGTGGAAGCAGTGACTGGAAGTTGGCTTTATGGAAAAAGACTGGACATTCTCCAGACCTCTAGACCTCCACGAGACCTCTTTATCCTATACCAGCTAATGCCAATGTCTTCTGTACTGGAAATTTTTCAATGGCATGTCTGTCTCACTGATGTCTTACTAGTCATCACTTGACAGGCTCTGTGCATGCAGTCTTTTCCCAGGCCAGGCACCTACCTTAGATTAGGTAGCTTAGATTCAGCAATACAGTGCCCTCTCTGCTAGCCTGCTCCTGGTGTAGGTATACTTTTCTCTGTGTGGTGTTTTCAGTTCCTTGGAAACCTGGACAACATCATGAGAAGTTTTCCCATCTCACCACTTATAATAGTTATATAATCTGGTGTCAATTTCAGAGGATTATTAGTGAAAGGGTGGAGTCTAGTCTGTCAATCAGATCATAGCCAGTGAGGCCTCTGTGTGGGCATGGCCTTCTCCTGAGGATTCTGGGAAATCTGTTTTTTTCTCCTTAGAAGCAGGAGATACTCTTGGCTCACTTTGTTGAAGACGCTCTACTGACAAGGCACATGGTTCTATACTGACAGACCCCAAGCCCTAGGAACTGTAAGAGCCACGTGGAGATCCTTTCTAGTGCTGAGATGCTTACAACGCCACTGGTTCTACCCACTGGCCTGTGATCATCCTGTATTCGACCTCATTGCATGTGTTTCATGAGTCTAAAGAGAACTTTATAGAGTGGTATAGACATATGGGCTAATATCAGATTTATGAGCTTGGATTTGACTGGGTTGGGATGCTTTCTTAATGTACAATTAGCTTTTATATAACACTCTCATACACATATGAGTGTCCATAGATTTGTTTCTCTAGTCTACCTGGACTAACACACCACATATGACCCTTTGACCTTCATCTCTGGGGCAGTGGGTCACCTAGACCTGTGTGTTTGAATCCACTACACTTCCACACTTAACTCCTTGTGGTGCCAGTGAAGTCATTTGGCACCTGTTGACTTTGAGATTGGCCAGGTGGACTCAGATTCTGTCTCACTGCTGTGACCAAGCTCACCACAGTCACATGGTCATTTGTTAGGAACTAGGCAATTAAAAACTCAGTTTCCTATTGGAGATCTACTCCAGGAATTAAAATCGCTAAGTCATTTTGTTTTTCTTTTCCCTTCCCTTCTCTTCATTTCTGCCTGTCCCTCTCCCTTTCTATCTCCCACCCTCCATTTCTTTTTCTATCTCTGACTTTCTCACTGGGACCAAGTTATTTTCTTTTCACGTCTCATGCTTCATTATGACTTAGTAGTCTTTCTTGTCTAACCTATGAGGAGTTTTAAAAAATACTTTGTTTTAAAAAACCTCTTTAGGGTCCTTAGAGTTAGTATTGGCATCATCCTGCTGGAGGTTTAGATTCATATCATTGAATAGGTTGGCTGAAAGTCTGGAATTTAAGGTGGTTGCTTAGCTGGAGGGTGGAGGCCCCTGGCCCAGCAACTGGATGCTGGGGAAGGTTGAATGTGCACACACCTGTGACAAATGATCGACTTCCACATAAGTCCTAATAAGTATACCTATAAGCAGCAGGGAATGTGCAGAAATATGGCGACAGCAATGTATTTAGTAGTAAAAACTAGGAAACCACATTAGTACCTATGATCTAGAGAATATATAAGTAATTAGTGGTCACTTAATTCCTTGGAACCTAGGCATGAGGGTAAATGAGAGCACACATATCAATATAGACAGTTTACCATGATATAGAAGACATACAGTATAGTGTTATTTAATAAAAAGCATGCACAATGTGATCCAAAGATGACCATAACAAACTCCAAATATGATGTAGGGAAAAGTATCAGAGCTTAAATTATGAAAACCCATTTTGTTGAAGTCTATGGAGAAGAGTGGGAGCCCCAAATCCATTTGCTGAGTATCTAGTAAGATTAAGTGTCTGGCAGGTTCCCTCTAGCCACAGTCAAGGTTACAAACAGCCTTACTATCAGAGATTATTGTAAACTTGATTATGGTGGATAGAACCATGATATAATACGTTACTTGGTCAGGTGACCTCCCTCTTGGCCCAACCTAAATTTGCTCCATGCTTAAGTCTTTCTTGATTGTTCCATGACATACATTTCTTTTCTGGCTTTTAAAATGCTGTTGGTCTTTTGGTTCTTAAAATTTATTTGTATTTTTATCTTTTATTATTTTCTTCTTGTAGTTTTTTTTATTTCTGTTGGGTTTCCCAGTTTATGAAGCACAGAAGTGCATGCATGGAAACAATAACTGATGCAATGGTTTATTGGGGATGTGGGGAGGGGTAAGGATGGGGAGTGTGAGAAGTTTGGGGAGCAAGCAATGAATGCATATACGACTTTTAAAAAGTGATTTAACCATGCAAGTGTGTGATATGTGAATATTATGTCAAGAAAATGATTTATAGAAAACAATAGGGGCTGAGCCCCGGTGGCATAGTGATTGAGTGCAGGACTGTGACCCACTGGCTTGGCAGTTCAAATCCAGCAGCAGCTCTCCAGGAGCAAGACTGGGCCTCCCACTCCCACCAGAGGGCAGTGATTCCCCCCCCCCAAAAAAAAAGACAATGGTTACCATGGGTAAAGGAGAAAGAGTTGTTGCTTAGGGGACATTGCATTTGTTCAGTGGAATCATATGGAAAAAGATAATAATTATGGTTGTACAACACGAAGAGTATATAATCAATAGCACTGAAATACACATGTGGAAGTTGTTGGAAAGCAAAACAAAACAAACATGCACAACATGATTATAAGGTTCCATATGTATGTAGAATAAGTATGCAGAAATGAATGGTCATTTTAGATAGCACCTGTGGAGCAGTAACTACCCCTCCTTTAAGTATGTGTGCAGGGCACTTAACTAGTGGCAAGATTTTCTTTCCTAATTAGGGCAGGGGAGTGGGGCTATTCATTGTATGATTCTTTATCTTTTTGCATATTTTCCAATTATAGATTCCAATAGATTCCAATTAATATAAAGATATTTGACTAGGGTCACACATGATAGGAATTCACAGCCTTTTTTTTCCACAGACTTTTTTTGGTTTGATTGAGTGAAGCCCAGAATTTAAGTTATTAATTACTATGATTCTCTTGATCAAAAATAGGTAACTTTTTAGAAACTGCAAATTTCTGCCAAGAGTCATTTGGTCTGAAAATTCCTGATTATGTTGCTGTGTCAGTTGCTCCTTTCTCAAATGATACACTTAATCTTTTGTAAGAATTTGATTACTCATTGCTCCTTAGAACAACTTTATGGTGCTAATTTTGCCACTTCGGTGATTTTTGTCATTTTAGAATGGCCGATTAGTATCATTTGTTTCTGCGTGATGGGCATCACAGCCATGTCAATTTTCTTGTTTATTTTTATCGCTAGTTTGCTTTCAAGTCCTGAATCTCTTTATCCACTGTTACACCTAGGTTGTGGGTTATCTGTTTTTTTTTCCAGCAGTTTTATTGGCACATAATTTACACATCATACCATTCAATAGTTCAATCATTTATTCATATCCAGAGTAATTGTACAATCACTACCACAACAATCTTTGAGCATTACCCCCTCCTATGGCAACATTGACTTCAAAATTAGTTGTGCAATCACGGTCAATCCTAGTGCTCTCTTATCTGTGCTCTCTCCCACCTTCATTATTTACTCCCAAGATCTCTTTTCCACCCTTACTGCCCAGGTTCCCTATAACCCATTGTATTAGTTATCATCATTATGTACTCCTCCTGTGCTTCACAGCTAGGATATCCATCAGAAAACAATAAAAAAACAAATCTCACCAAGGTGGTAAGGATAAGATCATATTAGTATAAAGACAGAAATATAAATAATGCTTAAGAAGGAGAACCTCATTAACATTCAAAAAGTTGGGGAAGCAGTTTCTGTCACAGAGCAACTAAGATACTTGCACCTAGTACAATTCAGATTGTAGTCTATAAAGTCAGACTTAGCCACTGGCAGATACGTCTCGCCAGAGGCAAGAGCGTCTCAAACAGTCTTACTACTAGGCAGAAATCATTGTAATCTTTTTTTTTTTCTGTGGCATCGCTGCCCTGGTGGGAGTAGGAAGCCCAGCTTTGCTCCTGGAGATCTGCTGCTGGATTTGAACTGTTAACCCTGTGAGCTGCAGTCCCACACACAACCACTATGCCACCAGGGCTTACCCAATAATTGTAATCTTGATTAGGCAAGATCGAACTTGATATTTAGCCAGCTGACTATAGATTTATCTATTGTTACAAAAATAATAAGGTAGTTCAGCTGCATCATTTTTGCTTCTAACAATTACTGTTGTAGGTCATATAGTTAAGAGAAACTTTCCTAACATACCATACATACCATTGGACAATCTGTTCATCCTATAAGTCTTTGCATTTAGGTCAAGTTGGTTTCCTTTTGATTGATGGTGAGTTATTTGTGACAGTTGTAGCCTT
Source organism: Nesogale talazaci (assembly GCA_004026705.1). Taxonomy (NCBI): domain Eukaryota; kingdom Metazoa; phylum Chordata; class Mammalia; order Afrosoricida; family Tenrecidae; genus Nesogale; species Nesogale talazaci. The sequence continues at coordinate 4,614 of PVJH01006480.1, forward strand.
TCACATTTAGCACCTTCATTTTAGCTCTGCTTTCAGTCCTCTTAAATGCCAAATGTATCTAAAATCATCAGAAAATAGAGAAGTTGCTCTTTGGAGCCCATTAGTCACATTTGTAATGGATTTTCTGCTTCAGTTTGTGGTGGGAAACAGCATTGGCTTATCTTTTTTGTTGTCAGTAGAATAAAAAGTCTGACTCCTAGTATAGTTATTTGGAAATGATATTTACTTTTTAATATCTCAATACTAGAAGAATGAATTGAATGGGCAGTCTCTTTTGACCTGACAATTAGAAACTTGATAGATTATTTACAAAATGTTCTTGGTTGGAGAAAACATTTGCATAAGAAGCAGAACATTGGTTGCTTGTTAATTCCTTTTGTGAAGAAGTCTCTCTGGTCTTTTGTTAAGATGCAGTCAGGGGTAATGACATGAAGTCTCAGATGGCACTATGTTTTTCACAAGTATAGTAGTTCCATTTTACCTTCTTAAGGATTACTGATTTTGACAGAATATGAAATATTCAAACTTTTAGTTTTGTGAGACATTTTAAAGTTCAGTGGCAGTCAACGAAGGATTTCAACTGGACATATTTTCTGAAATTTGCTTCATTTTATCATTATCATGCAGATACTGTCTATGTCTATTAAGATTAGGAAGGTTGGATTATTGCATTTTTATGCTCTAAAGTAGGGTTTGTGGGAGAAAAATGAGATTGTCTGCTCCATACAGATTTAAAATCTCCAAAGCTGTCAGGGGTGGTTCTACTCTGTCCTCTTGTGCACTGTGAGTTAGAGTCGAGTCAACGGCAGTGAGTTTGAGTTTTGAAAGAAGGGTTGAACAATTTTTTTTTTCTGAGAAGAGCCAGATAGAAAACGTTTTAGGCTCTGTGGGCCATCTGGTCTTTATACCTTCTGTAACCACTCAACTGGGCTAGAATGAGAGCAACAGCAGGAGATAACCCACAAATAAACGAATGTTGCTGTGTTCCAATGACACTTGGAAAAACAGACACCTGGATGGCCATGTCTGACAGACAGTGGTTTGCTGTTCCCGTCTCTAAAGGATGCTGCAGCCTTTCTCCCTTCAATAATCATTGAGAATACACAAGGAACTGGAAGCTTCCATCTCGTCAGTGTCCAGTCCAGTGAATGACCGGGGTTACTCAGTGGCCAATGTGATGCTCCTCCAGGGTAGTGAAGGCAGGTTGTTTCCAGTGTCTAATGATTATGATTAATGCTGTTACAAGTATTTGTGTATAGCCTTTTGTAAAAACGTTTTTTCATCCCTTATGGATGCGTAAGTAGAAATGGGATTGTTGGATCAAAGGCAGGTTTGTTTAAAAACTTTCAAAAATATTTCCAAACTGTTTTCATTCCCATCAGCAGACAGTGAGAATCTTAGCTATGATTTGTTCTTTCCTATCCCTTGATATCGGTTTCACTTTTCAGCCTCAGTCATTTTCATAGCTGTGTAGTAGTAGCTAATGGGGGATATAATTGAAATGCCCTTGGTAACTAGAGTTTCTATGAGTCAGACTTGGCTCAATACCGTTGGACTTAGTGATCAAAGATGTTAGCATCTTCTCATGTGCTTTCTTCTTTAGGAAAGTGACTCTTCCCATCATATGTTGGTTTATAAAAGCAGATCATTTGTTTTCCCACTTGTATTCTTAATACAATTCTCTCTGTTACATATCTAGTTTGTAAATATATTTTCTCAGCCTGTACCTTTTCTTTTTATATATATATATATTTTTTTTTTTTGGGGGGGGGCATCACTGCCTCTGGTGGTCGTGACGCTGCTTCTGAGTGCTGCCGCCGAATTTGAACCTCCAAGCCCAAGGGCCGCAATCCTGTACTCAACCACTTAAGCCACTGGGGCTCAGCCCTTCTTTTTATATTTTAAACTGTTTCTCATAGAGTAAGAGTTTTAAATTTTGATGGAGTCCAACGCATTGATTCTTTTCTTTGAGATTGTGCTTTTAGTGTTGATCTGAAGACTCACTGGTGAGGTTATAGAACCTTTTAGCATTTCAAGTCTGTGACCCATTCTGAGTTAATTTTTGTATGAAGTGGAAAGAGTGGGGAGAGGTTCTTTTTAAAATTTTTCCCACATAGGTGAACATGGCTCTTGTACCATTTCTTGAAAAGACTTTTCTTAACGCATTTCTATCATCATCAGAAATCAGTTGGCTATTGCTGAGTTCTCTATTTTCTTCCATGGATTTTCATGTCTTTTCCTTTTGCCAGGACCAGGCATTCTTTATTATTTCAGCTTCAAAATAAGTCATGAAACTGGATAGCATACTCTTTCCATGGATAATTTCTATTTTCCCCATTCCAAGAATGTTCATCTTTATTTCAGGGAGCATGATTCTAAATAGTTGCTGATAGTTCTGATACCGAGAACATCCTGTTTAGATCCACAATCAGTACTTAGACTGATATCAATAGTCAAGAAATCAAACAGTATATTGTACTGGGCAAATCTGCACAAGAACCTCTTTAAAGGAGTCAAGAACTAGGGTATCACTTTGAAGGCTAAAGTGCACCTGACCTAAATCATGGTATTTTCAGTCATCTCGTATGCTGTGAGAGTTGGACAGTGAATAAGGAAGACCGAAGAATAGGTGCATTTGAATCATGGTACTGTTGAAGAATATTGGTTGTACGGTGGACTGCCAGAACAAACAAATCTGTCTTGGAAGAAATACATCTGGGTTGCTATTGGACATGTTATCAGGAGAGACTAGTCCTGGAAACAAGATATGATTCTTTTTTTTAAATACTTTTATTGGGGGCTGTTAAATCAGGGAGGTGGACTGGGGTGGCAATTAAGCTTTTCAAGTCTTTCCCTGCTTCTTTGGGTTTAAGGTGTTAGTACAGTTTTTTGACAGAGGTCAGTTCATTGACAGAATCACGAAATCCCCTTTTTGTCTGTCTTCTCCTGGGAGTTCCCCCAACTCTCGGCCTCTCAGGAGGTTCCTTTTTTTGTTCCTCTGCTCAGATGGCTCCTTTCAGGTTTTCAGCATCCTGTGCTGTCATGCAGTTTTTCATGACTGGGCTTGTCTGGGCAAAGTGGCCTCAGAAAGTAGAGAAAAAAGTAATGGGCACACCCCCAGAATTCCTTTGACATGTAGAGTTCATTTTCTAGTTTCTCTGCCTGGAGAGGTTTTCCTGGGTCTAAGGTACACACTGCTTGTTGTGGCAGCAGGACAGCCCCTCAACTTGAGACCCCCTTAAAATAGGAAGGGGAGAAATAACCAAATGAAAGGAGTAGAAAATCCATGTTTACCCTCCTCGCCTACTTAAAGGGACCTTTTTTCCTAGGTTGTAGATCTTTTTGCTTCCTGCCTGCGTTGTCTGGGTCTGTGATTGTGGTCACTTGGGGCTCAGCGTCAAGCCAGAACTTCTGACCACTGTTGATTAGAAGAGTAGACAGACTCTTTATCTTATTTTGTAGGTTTAACTTTCAGAAACAATCAAAATCTTCCAAACTTCAAAAAAGTAGTCTTACCTATTTCTTTTTTACAGAATCATCCCTGAGTATTTAATTGGTAGTACAAGCAGGTTAATTCATTGCCTAGGAGCCCTTGCGGTATAGCGGGTTAAATGTTAGTGGTTTGTCCCCACCAGTTGTTTCGCAGGAGAAAGATGTAGCAGTCTGCTTCCACCAAGATTTAACCTTGGAAACTCTCTGGCGCAATTCTCCTTTGTCCTGTAGTGTTGCTGAGTTACAATCAACTCCATGGCAATTGGAGATTTTATATTCCAGGACAGCATGAATATCTGTTTCTCATTCTATACCCAGAGCCTAAACTAATGTTCACTGTACTATAGCTTTGTTTTAGGGTAGGTTGTCTAGAGAAACAAATCCAAGGATATACATGTATGTGTAAGAGAGAGCATTATATCAAGAAGTAATTATATATCAGGAAAACATCCCAGCGTAGTCCAGATCAAGTCTATAAGTCCGACACTAGTCCATAAATCCCTCTTCAGAGACTCAGACATAGCAACATGCAATGATGCAGAATACAGGAAGATCACAGGCTGTGGGTGCAAAGTCCTATGGATCCAATGGTGGAAGTTGCATCTCTAGGGCTCACACAGGTCTCAGTGTGGCTCATTAACAGGAAGGTGAAGGCAGATAAAGGAGCGGTTCTCCTTATGAGAAGGCCAAACCCACAAGGTGGTACCATGAGGCTGTGGCCTGGTTGACAGGCTAGCCTCCACCCCTAAACTTTTAAATATTAAACTGATACATGAAATTATGTAACTGCCACAAGCTCCAAAGTGATGACTGAATAAGTTCACTTATTTTAATCTTTACAGTTTAGTAATCTTTGCAACACCCCGTGCTTGGGGAATGTAACTGAAAGTTAGGAATTTTAAGTTTTATTTGGAGTCACAAAGCTGTATTACACATGAATTCTGACATCAGAGTGCCAGTTCTTAACCAATAAACTCCTAATCAATGAACTCTTGTTAGTGTCAGAAATAGCCTAAATTCAAGGAGAGGGATAGAAAACAGTCTCAAGAGCTAAAGGCTGATTTCTCAGACATACCTACACCCTCCACCTCCTTCACCCTTTCTGACACGAACCCCAATTTCCCAGCACTCCAATTTTCATTTGAGTTTGAGATTCATTGCAATGATCACACAGAACTCTTCCATTTTTTTAAAGGAAAACTCATCATTTTATTGGGGGCTCATGCAGCTCTTATCACAATCCATCTATCCATCCATTGTGTCATTTGTACATTTGTTGCTATCATCATTCTGAAAACATTTTCTTTCTGCTTGAGCCCTTGGTATCAGCACCTCTTTTTCCCCTCCCTTCCCACACCCCTCCCTCATGAACCCTTGACAATTTATAAATTGCTATTGTTTTTTCATATCTTACACTGCCCAATGTCTCCCTTCACCCACTTTTTTTTTGTCTGTCCCCCAGGGCGGGGGTTATATGCAGATCCTTATAATCGGGTCCCCCTTTCTATTCCACTCTCCTGGTACTGCCATTCTCACCACTGATCCCAAGGAATTCATCTGTCTTGGATTCCCTGTGAAGTCTTCCTTTCTTAAGGAAGTAGCATGCTAAGAATCAGATGAACTTGGAAGTAACAGGATGCAACTCAGGAAACAAGATGCTGTCTTGTAAGGTGCTGTCAAGTCAGCTCTGGCTCTTACTGACCCCATGGAGTACTGCCAGGTCCTATGGATTCCTCACAATTGTTATGTACCAAGCCCATTGTTGTAGCCATTACGTTAGTCCATCTCTTTGAGAACTTTCTCTTTTTCAATGACCTTTTACCAGCCATGATGTCATTTTCCAGGGACTGTTCTTTCCTGATGTCATGCCTAAAGTATATGAGATGTTGAACTGTTGCCATCCTCATTTCTAAAGAGCATTCTGGCTATATTTCTTCCAAGATAGATTTGTTTGTTCTTCTGGTACTCCATGGTACTTTGAATATTTTCAGTTCTTCTGCTGTCTTACATGCATATGAAGTGATTGAAAATGGCTTGTGTTGCACTCACCTTAGTCCTCAAAGTGATATCTTTGTTCTTTAACACTTTAAATAAGTCTTGTATGGCAGATTTGTCCAATGCAACCTGTCATTGGATTTCTTGATTGCTGCTTCCATTAGCCTTGCTTGTAGATCGAAGTAAAATGAAATCTCTGACATCAGTCTTTTTTCCCATGTCATGAGGTTGATCACTCCATTTGTGAGGATTTTTTGTTTTCTGTACATTAAATTGAAATCCACACTAAAGGCTGCTACCATTCATTGAAAAAAAATTATAATGCTTTTATTTTTCTAAAACTTTTATTGGGAGCTAATACAAATATATCGTTCCATAGTTCAATCAGATCAAGCAGTATTGTACAATTGCTACCACAATTAATTTCAAAACATTCTCTTCCTTCTTGAATCCCTTGACATTAGCTCCATTTTACTCCTCTCACCCCACCACCCCACTGTACCTCCCCACCCTGAAACCCTTATTCTATGTGCTGTCTTGATAGGTTAATCAATCGTGAGTTTACAATAATTAATTTTCATCAGCAAATTCTTCAAGCTCTTGGCTTTCAGTAAGCAAAATTGTATCATCTGCATATCACAGGTTGATTACAAACCTCCTCCAATCCTGATGCTGTGTTGTTCTTTATATAATTACTCCACATACAGTTTGAATAAGTCGGTGGAAGGATATCATTTTAATGTTTCCTGATCTTAAACCATGGAATAGTCCCTTGTTCTGCTTAAAAGGACTGCCTTTTGGTCCATATGAGCACAATGAAGTGTTCCGAAATTTCCATTCTTAGTGTTATCCTAGTTTGTTATGATCCACACAGACTATACCATTCATAGTTAATAAAATACAAACAAACATCTTTCTGGTATTCTTTGCTTTCAGTCAAGATTGATCTGATGACAGCAGTCATGTCCTTCATAGCCATGCCCTCTTCAGAATCCATTTGAATTTCTGGCAGCTTGTTGATGGACTGATACATTGTTGAATTATCTTCAGTAAAACTTTACTTTCATGTGATATTAATAATATTGTTTGATAATTTCTCTATTCATTTGGGTCTCTTTTCTTTGGCATGGGCATAAATATACATTTCGTAAGTTGGACAAGTTCATAGGCTTCTAGACTTAGACAAGTGAGTGTTTTCAGTGTTTATCAGCTTGTGCAAACATTTCAGTCGGTGCTCTGTTAATTCCTGGAGTCTTATTTTTTGCTAATGCCTTCAGTGCAGCCCGGACATCTTCCTTCAATATCATTGATCCTTGATCATGTGGTAGCTCTTAAAAATGGTTGATGGTAGACAAGCTATTTTTTGGTACAGTGACCCTGTATATTACATTTATCTTCTTTTGGCCATTTCTGCATTGCTCAATAATTTGCTCATAGAATTTTTCAATATTTCAACATAAACCTTGTATTTTTTTCCTTCATTTATTTCAGTTTTTGATACAATGAGTGTGTTCTTCCCTTTTGGCTTCCTAACTCCATCCAGGTCTTTGCATGTTTCTTGTCATGTCTTTTTTTTGGGGGGGTGGGTAGGAAGCCCAGCCTTGCTCCTGGAGAGCTTCTGCTGGATTTGAACTGCTAACCCTTTGGGTCGCAGTCCCGCATGCAACCACTACACCACCAAAGCTCAGTGGTTTTACTTTGTCTTCTCAAGCTATACTTTGACAATTTTTGTTCAGCTCCTTTACTTCATCGTTTCTTCCATTTAACAAAATAAGCTTCTTCAATCAGAATAGCTCTAAACTGAGAGAGTTCTGAATTTCTTTTTGGCCATGCTTGCTGGAAGGTGACCCTTCTCGGAACCCCTGCCTTGCTTGGGCAAATGTTAGAGCTATTCAGCTCTACTGACAGCTGCTTGTCATAATCCCACTTCAGCAGCAAGTCTTTTGTCTGAAGGCACTCAGTTCTCTGTCATTTCCTGGGTCAGCAGGTACCCTGCCACCATCCTTCTGCTTCCTGCCACTCGTATTACTATCAACATTTCTCTGCCATTGAGAAATATCTGTTCGTTGTTTTGTTAGTTTGTGGTTGTTTGTTGTTTTGTGCCATCTACAATGTTACAGGTCTTTCTTCCAAGTCTAGGAGGTTCTCAGCACAGGGGTCCCAGGTCCACTGATTGAGCTCCATTCCAAAGTCCTCTTGATGGTATCAAGGTGGCACCAACCTTTTCTGCAATTTCATTTTTCTCTTTGTAAATTTCAAGTGGTGATCCTCCCACCAGACCATGAACTGACCAATCTCCTTGATCGATCACAGTTTCTTAATTTGCATAATAATCAATTAATCCCTGCAAGGTCACTTAAAAGCTTTTGGGTGGTTTTACACACCCTATTTGCTTAGCCAACTAGCCAATCCCTTGTAAGATTGTAGCCTAGCCAATCATTTTTGGCCGTATTATAAACCTAAAATTGGAAAGGGTGTATATAAAGAGAAACTCTACTGCAGTAAATTTTCAGAAGGGCAAGTTTTATTAAGAAAACCGATAAAACCAACTAACTGTACAGTTGTGTGCATAATGCGCAGACCCTGGCAGGGTGTGACTGTGCCGCTGCTCATTGGGCACTGCTTGGTGAGGGTAGGGAAGATGTGTAGTTTTCATTGCTTGTTTTACTCTCAATGTGGACTGCTGGACCTTGGAAGACTGAAGTGGACCAGGGTGTGAACTAGATTGTCAGCACCTCTGGAAGAGCAAGACTGCAGAGGCATCTAAAACCAAACCAAACCCACACCCATGACTTATAGTCAGCCTATAGGACAGGGTGGAACTGACCCTGTGAGACTCTGAAGCTGTACTCTTTTAATCATTTTATTGGGGACTCATATAATTATCACAATCCATCCATCACTCTGTCCATCTGTCCGTTGTGTCAGGCACGTTTGTACATTTGCCATCATCGTTCTCAAAGTATTTGCTTTCTATTTGAGTCCTGGTATCAGCTCCTCATTTTTCCCGTCCCTCCATGCCCCCCCCACTCCTTCATGAACCCTTGATAATTTATAAATTATTATTATTTTCCCATATCTCACACTGTCTGATGTCTCCCTTCACCCACTTTTCTGCTGTTTATCTCCCAGGGAAAGAGTTATAGGTAGATCCTTGTAATCGGTTCCCCCTTTCTATCCTACCTTTCTTCCACCCTCCCAGTATTGCCACTCTGACCACTGGTCCTGGGTGGTTTATCCATCCTGGATTCCCTATTACCTATACTAGTGTACATCCTGTAGTCTAGCTGGATTGGTAAGGTAGAATTGTGATCATGATAGGGAAGTGAAGAAGCATTAAAGAACTAGAAGAAATTTGTATGTTTCTTTGTTGCTACATTGTACATTGACTGGCTCATCTCCTCCCTTCAACCCTTCTGTGAGGGGATGTCCAGTTGCCTACAGGTGGGTTTTAGGTCTCCACTCTGCACTCCCCCTCATTCACAATGATATGATTTTTTGTTCTTTGATGCCTGATACCTGATCCTTTCAACATCTCATGATCAACACAGGCTGGTGTGCTTTCTTTAATATGGACTTTGTTGCTTCTGAGCTAGATGGCCACGTGTTTATCTTCAAGCCTTTAAGACCCCAGATGCTATATCTTTTGATAGCTGGGCACCATCAGCTTTCTTCACCACGTTTGCTTAAGCAACCTCTTTGTCTTCAGCGGTCATGTTGGGAAGGTGGAGGCTGTAATTAAAATATATATATATATATATATTATTTTAATTGTTTGAGGCTACATCTTTTTTTGGGGGGGCATCACTGCCCTCTGGTGGGAGTGGGAGGTCCAGCCTTGCTCCTAGAGAGCTACTGCTGGATTTGAACTGCCAAGCCAGTGGGCCGCAATCCCACACTCAACCACTCTGCCACTGGGCCTCAGCCCGAGGCTACATCTTTTTACAGGAGTGGAAAGTGCCATCTTTCTCCCAAGAAGCAGCTGTTGGTTTCGAACTGCCGATCTTGCAGTTAGTAGCCCAATATATAATTGTTTGTTTGTTTTGTTTAGTGCTGTAGTCTTCTATGTTTCTCTTGGGACACCAGGGTCATAATCCTACTGATTCTTCTTAATCATGTTTTGAAATAGAAAAGAGTGTAATCTTATTAATGAAATCCTATGCTATAGGTGGACAGTTAGGATATATATACATATACATATATTTGCATATTTACCCTGGCTTTAGTTATGTGCATACAGATAACATAGAAAGCAATGCATATATGTCTGAAAATGTTCTCAAGCTGGGGGGAATTGTAGACCAGATGCTAATGACAGGGGGTATTATCACACTGTGTAAAGATAATCAAATGGCAGCAATCCATATGGTTGTGATAGAGTTAAACTGTTGTTCTTTGCTGGCACTGTGATCCCAAAGGACAGAATGGAACTGCTCAAACTCATTAAATTAAGGAATGAGATTAATAGCAACCAAAACATATGTTCTGCCTGTTTATAATAAAGTTTTCTTCCTAAGACTGTTGGAGTTCAACCCATGGATGTTTATGATACTAGGTAGTGCTTTTCCCTTTTGAGAACCCTGGATTAAAGCCTTCAGTAAATTTTACTTAAAGTGCTGATTTTTGCCTTTGAATACGATATTTTAGTAGCCTTTAATTCTTTAAGTAGGCTATCAGAGAATAGCTTTTGGATATGTGTAAAAATGGAAAGGACCTGTGAATTTAGCTAATTTTATATCCTCTTAAGAGAGTGGGTGTCATCATTTAAGGATAAAGAACGTCTACTCTTCAGGTATTAGTATGTGTTGGCTCCCTTTCACTCAGGCATTGCCACTGACTCTGGTGATGCCCATGGAAATCAAAGGGAAGGAAGACCTTTTGTCTGTGTTTATTTTGTTCTGCCAAGACTTTCAATCCCTGGGGGTTTGACTCTACTTTCAAGTAAATAAGTACAAGTTAGGTAGGTAGGTAGGCAGAGAGAAGAGAGTGAGTGAGAGAATGCGTGAGTACATGCATGCATGTGTACTTTAAATGCCTATTTTAGGAGTGAAGATGGAAAATTAATGAGGTACAATAATAGCAGAGTAACTTTCGTTAGAAGAACCCTACCACAGATCGTGGTTATAAATTTTGGGCAAAATATAGAAATGATATCTCAGCTTTCAGAGTAATTTTTTTCTTTCTTAAGTGATCTTAACTTTTCTTTCTAGCAGCTTATGAAGTTCTTTTATCTTTGGTGTTTTATAATTTGATGTGTTTATTTTTATTTACTTTTGATCTTCCTTGAGTTTGTATTTAGGTATGCTTATGCTTATTGAATCAGAGGGGTTTATCTTTCCTTATTTCTGGAAAATTTTCAGTCATTTCCTTGAAGTATTTTCCTGTCTTTCCTCTTATTTTTTCTTAAGAAATTTGTAATCATGAGAATGCTCGACTTTCTCACTTTAGCCTCCATGTATTCTAACCTATCCTTTATATATATTCTTTTGCCTAGCTTTCTCTGTTTGCTATAATCACTATTATTTGTTAAGTTTTATTATCTTGTAAGTATTTCTCCTGTCTGATATATCTAATTACCCTTTGGATTTCCTTTTTTAAAAAATTAATCATTTTATTGGGAAGTTCTTACAAATCTGATGGCAGTTTATCATTCACTTGTATTACACACACTTGTACGTATGTTACCATTATCATTTCCAAAACATTTTCTTTCTACTTGAGCCCTTGGTATCAGGTCCTCTTCCCCCCCACCCCCCACCTTCCACTCTTGTGAATCCTTGATCAATTATATATTATTGTTGTTATTTCATATCCTACATTGTTTGTTGTCTCTCTTCACCCACATTTCTGCTATTTATTCCCCTAGGGTGTGGACTATATATCCAACCTTGTTATGGGTTCCCCCTTTCTCCCCTTTCCCACCCACCCCATCCCCTACCATCATGATTTGAATACTCCCACTACTGTTGCTAAGGGTTTTATCTTTCCTGAATTCCATTTGTCGAAAGCTCTTATCTGTACCAATGTGTAGACTCTGGTCTAGCTGGATTTGTTAGAACTGGGTCATGGTAGTTGGGGGAGGAAGCATTCAGGAACTAGAGGTATGATAATGTGTTTCGTTGGTGCTATATTGCACCCTGGTTGAATCCTCCCTTCTTTATAACCCTTCTGTGGGGGGATGTACATTGTCTATAGATGGGCTTTGAGTCTCCACTCTGCACTTCCCCTCATTCACAATGAAGTAGTTTGTTTTCGATCTTTTGATACCTGGAAAGTGATCCTATGAACACCTCTTAATCATACAGGCTAGTGTGCTTCTGCCATGTTGGACTTCTTTGCTTCCTTGCTGGATGACTGCTTGTTTAACTTCAAGCCTTTGAAACCCCAGATGCTAGATCTCTTGATAGCCAGACACCATCAGCTTTCTTCACCACTTTTGCTTATGCACCCATTTTGTCTTCAATGATCCTGTCAGGAAGGTATCAAAAAGTGCCAGGTTATTAGAACAAAGTGTTCTTGTGTTTAGGGAAACTTAGAGTAGAGGCTCAAAGTCTGCCTGCTATCTTAATACCTAACATATAAATATATATGTTGTCCCCTATCCCTTTCATTAGAAATTCTATATTTATATATATATGCCTATAGCTATATATCTATAAATAGCTTTTGTTTCCTACTTCTTTTCTCTATTTCCTTTCACCTTTCTCCTGTCCCACTATTGTGCTCACCCTCCACCTGACTCACGGTAATCCCTCTTGGATACATTGCACTTGATCAAATCCCACCAGGCCTCCTCACCTTCATTTTTTTTTCTTCTTGTTTTTTTGTGGGCATCACTGCCTCTGGTGGTCGTGGGCACTACCCAGCCGCTGCTGGATTTGAACTACCAAGCCTGTGGGCTACAGTTCCACACTCAACTACTTACGCCACTGGGGCTCAGCCTCCTCACCTTCATTTTTAGATCCCTTGTTGTTTCCTTATCCCTGAGTTTGTCGTCTCCCTGCTCCCACTCCCTGCCCCCTCTTCTCTCATGTCCCCTCAAGACCACTGGTCCTGCTGTTTACTCCTTGGGATTGTTTGCCCTTCTTATCTTATATAGAAAGATATAGGGCAAAACAAAACAAAAAAGTTCCCTATAAATAGTTCCAGTTCTGTGTGTTGACTCTTATGCTTTTCAATCAGGTCTGATGTGCCAAGCCCTGTCTCCTGAGTCAGAATTCTATTTTCAGCATTCCTTTACTCTCATTTCTGTCCTGTTGCATTTCCTTTGCATTTCACCCAGCTGTGCATTGGGCAGATTGGATATACTTTCTGCACAGTGTTTCCAGTGCTGTCCGCTGTTGCGCTGTGTCAGTGAGTGAATGTGTTGGTGGGACTGGCTCTGCAGTCCCCTCTGTGCTTTAGTACTCTGAGCAGGGATGTCATCCCTGAGGCTTGGTAGGTCATGATGAGGTCCTCTTTCTCTCTTTCCCTCTTAGCTTGCACCTGGACAAGCTTAGCAGGCAGTCTGGACAGACCCACCACTCTCCTCAGGCTGGCTGCATCTTCAGTGCTGTCCTCTGTATTCCATTCTTTTGGGGAGGGTTTGTGTTTTAATCTGGGTACACTAGAGAAACAAATTTGCAAGCATGCGTATGTATGTAAGGGATAGTTTAATATAGTAGAGTAATTGAACATTGAGAAAACATCTCAGCCCAGTCCAGATCAAGCTCATAAGTCTGAGATTAGCCTGTATGTCCAATAGCAATCTATATAAGTCCTCTTCAGACTCATAGAACACATACAATGATGCCGAATACAGATGATCACAGGCCAGTGGGTGAGAAAGTCTTGTGGATCCAATGGCATTGTAAGCATCTCTGCACTGGTAGGGGTTTCCATGTGCTTCCTTTAGCTCTGAAACTCTGACTGCCTCAGGGTAGCTTTATGTGCCTTCTCATAAATGTCTCACAGGGAGTGAGCTAAGAAAGAAAATTTCTCCCTGCTCCAAGGAAGAAATATAGAAGTTCTTAGAATTTTCAGGAGGACATGCTGATACAGAGACCTCATTGGTTATGAGGTTGACAGACTAGATTCCACACCTTCACTCTTAATCCCAAATTGACACCAGGTCATGTAACTACCAGAGGGTCAACATAGCTTGCCTTAGACCTGCCCCTTTGGGATTTCCATTTTGATTTTGTAGTTTTCACTTTTATAAGCTCTACTAGATTCTCTTATAAATTGCCTGGTTCTTAGTTATTTAATGCTGCCATAATAGGAATTATACATGGATGGGGGTAACAGGACAGAAATTTATCCTTTCACAGTATAGGAGACTAGAAGTCCCAATTTAGATTCCAGCTCTAGGTGAAGACTTTTTCTCTGTATGCCTCCTAGTTCTAGGAGGTTCCCACTGCGAGGACCCAGGGTTCAAAGGATCAGCTCTGCTCCAGGATATTCTTTCTAGGTAGGAGGTACTTCTGATCTCTGTTTGCTTGTGTCGTCCTTTTATATTGCACAGAGATTGATTCAAAATATAGCCTAATACTGTGGATTATATTATACCTCATGAATATAATTGGCTTGAATCTTGCTTCATTATGCCAGAGCTGAGGCTTGATAGGATGAGGATATATAGGGTACATCAAGTCACAAACAGAGGATGGTTACATAATCAAAGAGGCGCTATATAAAGTAGATTTGTGAAGTGTCATATGTCACTCTCCCTGCATTCACATATTTTGACTTTGGATGTGTGTCAGGAGGGACAGCTCCCTGGAGAAGGACAGCTGCTTGGTAAAGCAGTATGTACGCCAGTAAAGAAGAGGATGACCTCAATGAGATAGATTGACCCAGTGACTGCAACGATGGGCTCATCCATAACACTGACTGTGAGCTACTGAGCGTAGCAAAGAGCAGCGTTCCTTCTGTTGTGCATGGGATCCCTGTGAGTCAGAATGGAACTCAACAGCACCAACCACCACTACACCCAAGGTCGTAGGCAGTCTGCGATGGGAAGTACTGACACTTCCCCTTTCCCTGTGTCCTCATAGAGACAGACAGTAATTCACACACCTTAAACTTTGAGCCATTTTGCCAAAATGTAGAACTAGACACATAAAATGTAAGGAAACCCCTCTCGATGTTAAGATTCTCTTAACTATGAGACATTGTTTTGCGTAAAATATAGTGTGAGTGAACCAACATTTCAAGACCATTTCTTTTTACATTTCAGGCTAATGCTGATGACCCTGTACAATGTGAGCATCAATTTGAAGGGCTTAAAGTACATCAGTGAGAATCCAGGCTTCATCCCTTTGCTGTGGTGGCTTCTGGGTGGTAAGTAGGTTTTGTGCACACAGCTCTGTGTACAGCTTACATAACTGGTACTCTGGAGCTAAGCTGAGTTTTGAATAGTGAACATTAGAATAGATCATCCCAAGATGAGATACTTTCCTTGAAAAATAAGGCAAGGAAAACTCAATGGTATGCTGAGTTATTTCTAATTAGACTTGTGAAGTATTGCTTTTGATCTGGATATGGTTGATTGAAATTGATTCTGTGAATAAAGAGAAGTTCTCCAATAAAACAGATGATAAGTGACAGTGACTTTTCCCTTCTCTTGTAAACAGCACAGTAGTATGTGTAGCATATGTGGATTTGCATGTATCAGGCAAAGAAAAAGTCCTATTGTTAGAGAATTTGGCCAAAAGAAATCTGAGAAGTACTGCATATCTGAAGGTAAACATGTATGGTGCATAAAAAAATTTTTGAATCCTTTGTCCAGTTGATTCTGAGTCATAGCAACCACAATATATGAGGGGAAATGAAAAAACAAGCAAACAAAAACACATTGCTATAAAATCATAAAAAATTATTCAAACTATGTCAAAATGGGAAGCTATTGGAAGTACCTTTGTACCTATGTTGAAGATCAGTAGTCCATTTATGAGGGTGCCTTGCCCTGGATTCTCTATTGTGTTCTATTTTTCATTTTTTGTATTATGCCAATAACCTTGTTTGTAATAAATCAATATTATGATAAATTTAAAATTCAGATAGCCTAAGTCCTCCAACTTTGTTCTTTTTCTAAGTTGTTTGGACTTTTTCTAAGTCCTTTCATTTCTATATGAATTTAGGATCAGCTTTTAAATTCCTACCAAAGATAAAAGCCTGTTGGGGTTTTTATTGCACTTGTGTTGAAGTGACAGTTCTGTGTGAGACTTGGCATTTTAACTCTATGTGCTTGTTTGTCTTCATTTACACACTCAGGCAGTGCTGTGCCTCAGATGTCCTGCCAGCCATCAGACTTCCAGGAGACATACATGACAAGCATCAACCATTCGAGGCATGCTGTATCCCTCTGGGATTCAACAGGGCATACTAGATACAGAAAAAGTTGTTTTTCTTCTTTACAGAAAGGGAATAGTAAAAAGCCTCACTTGATCAAAAGGAGATCCATGTACCCTTTCCCAAATTACTCACATCTGTTCTCACGTCACTTAGCAATACACTATGTTCGGGATATGAATAGTCATGCCTTTGGTTGCTAGCCTCAAGATCAGTAGTTTGAAACCACTAGCCCCTTCTCAGGAGGAAGGCAAGGCTTTCTACTCCTGTAAAGAGTTACAGTTTTGGAAACTCACAGGGACAGTTCTGCTCTGTCCTATGGGGTCACTAAAAGTGGGTATCATAATGAGTTCATGCTCATATCATTGCTGCTTCCAGCTACCCCATGCTACTTACGGGACCAGTCCAACTCCTGAGGCGTCTGCTCTATTGCTGGGCCTCCCTGGTCTCTGCTGCTGGTCCCCGTCATGCGATCTGCATCTGCAGGTTTCTCTTGTTGCCATATTACCTGGGCCTCTGCTGCGTGAGGGGAGGTATGCAACCCCTGCACGGGGTAGGCCCAGGCCTCTCAGATGGGCACAAGCAATTGCTATTGCTCCTTTTGGCTCTGCTGGCAAGTGTCCCGCCCAGAAGTATGATTCCACCTGCTGTAGGAAACTCTTGCACTAGATTCTTTGAGGCCAGTGTCAGCATAGGGTATACTCTGTCTTCTCCCCTACATGGCAAGTGTTACTGCTATTTCAGTTTTGCCAGCAAGCCTTCTGCCTGAAGACATTCAGTTCTTCATGTTGTTGGCTGGCAGATCCACCACAGCTGCCTCCATCCATTGTTTCGAAAGCCTACCACAGCCATCTTACTCTGTGGGCTGGCATCCACTGTTGCGCTCTCTCTCTCTCTGTCTCTCTGTCTCTGTCTCTCTGTCTCTCTCTGTCTCTCTCTCTTTCTCTCTCTCTCTCCATGTCCTTTTCAGTGTTAGTTTTTTCTTCTGGGCATTGTTAAGTTCTAAGCACAGGAACCCTTACTTCTTGGTCCAAGGGACACACTCTGTTCCAGGCTCCTCTTCATGAGAGTCAAGTCTCCTTGATCCATAACCTTACTCCTTTGTCAGTTATCATGTTGAATTTCCCCAGTAGACCATAAGTCATTCAATTTGCATTGTCTCAGCCATTTATGTGTGAGTTACAAGACCAAGGCTATAAAGGTCATACAAAGAAAAGTAATTAGCAGTACAATATTAAATTGTTGAGTTTTTGACTTGTTTTAAATACTATAGAACAACATTTACTTAGACAGTTGGAAGACAGGTTTAGTATGTCTCTTCATGGATTCTAAACAGAGACACTGATTACTTTTGATCCAGGTTAGTTTTTCAAGATATCTGTATGATGAACACCTTCAGGGTATAGGGAAGATTTATTTACTAACTTTAAAACAATCATTCTATTGGGGGCTCGTACAGCTCTTAGCTCACAATCCATCCATCCATTGTGTCAAGCACATTTGTACATTTGTTGCCATTACTATTCTCAAAACTTTTTCTTTCTATATGAGCCTCTGGTATCAGCTCCTCATTCCACCCCCCCAAACCCTTGATAATGTATAAATTATCTTTTTCATGTATTACACTGATTGATGTCTCTCTTTACCCACTTCTCTGTTGTTTGTCCCTCAGGGATGATGTTATATGTAGATCATTGTGCTTGGTTCTCCCCTTTACCGCTCACTTTCCCCTTATCCTCCTGGTACCACTACTTTCAATATTGGTCCTGAGGAGTTATCTGTCTTGAATTCCCTGTGTTCCCAGTTCTTATCTGTACCAGTGTACATGCTCTGGTCTAACTGGATATATAAGGTAGAATTGGGATCATGATAGTGGGGGGTGAAGAAGCATTAAAGAAATAGAGGAAAGTTATATGGTTCATCCATGTTATACTGCTCCCTGACTGACTTGTCTTATCCCCATAACACCTTTGTAAGGGGATGTCCAATTGCTTACAGATGGGTTTTGGGTCTCCATTTTGTACTTTCCCACATTCACATTGATAATGATTTTTGTTCTGGGTCTTTGATGCCTGATACCTGAATCTATCAATACCTCATGATCACTCAGGCTGGTGTGCTTGATCCATGTGGGCTGTGTTGCTTCTCAGCTAGATAGCCATTTCATTATCTACAAACCTTTAAGTTCCCAGATGCTATATCTTTCTATAGCAGGACACCATCAGCATTCTTTTTTGTTTGTTTGTTTTTTGGGCATCACTGTCCTCTGGTGGTTGTGGGAGCCACCCAGCCTTGCTCCTAGAGAGCTGCTGCTGGATTTGAACCGCCAAGCCCATGGGCTGCAGTCCCACACTCAACCACTACGCCACTGAGGTTCAGCCCACCATCAGCATTCTTCACCACATTTGCTGTGCACCCATTTTGTCTTCAGTGATCATGTTGGGAATGTGAGCATCACAGAATGCTGGGTTATTAGAACAAAGAGTTCTTGCATGAGGGAGTCCTTGAGTAGAGGCCCAATGTGCTGCCTTGATACTTAACATATAAATATGTACATAAATCTATTTCCCTACTATTATATACACACATATATTTTTTGTTTGTTTGTTTGTTTGTTTGCTTGTTTGTTTGGAGGGGGCATCACTGCCCTCAGGTGGTGGGAGTAGGAGGCCCAGCCTTTGCTCCGTGGAGCTGGAATCGAACCTCCATCCCAGTGGGCCGCAGTCCCGCGCACAACCACGCCACCGGGGCTCAGCCCTACAAACATACATTTACATATGTAAATGCCTTTATTTAGACCTCTAAAAGTGCCCTTTGCCTCTTAGTTCTTTCCTTTTACTTTCCTCTTGTTTCACTATCATGTTTGGCCTTCATCCATGTTTCAGTAATTCCTCTCAGTTACATTGCCTTTGATCAAGCCCTACCAGGGATCCTATGTCCTCTTCACCTCGATTTTAGGTCACTTGTTCTTCCCTTGTTCCTGGGTTTGTTAACACCCACTTCCTTTCCCTGCCTCTCCTCTCCCATGTGCCTCTCAGAACAGTCTGGTACTGTCATTTTCTCTTTGGTATTGTTTATCTTATCTAGATAGACATACAGAGACAATAATAAGCACAAAAACAAGACAAAGCAAAAGAAAACAGCAAAAGAAAACCAAAGAACAACAAAAGAAAAGCCTATAAATAGTCCCAGGTCTGTTTGTTGACCTTAAGGCACATTTCCCAATTAAGTCTGATTAGGTGCCATGGCCTGGCCCCCAAAGTCTATTTTTGGTATTTCCTAGGGACTTATTGCTTTGCTTCCTTTGCTGCTCTGTTGGATGCCCTTAGCATTTTGCCCTAGTGTGGTGGAGTCAGATCGGACACAATTCCTGCACTGTTCCTCCATTGTTGTCCCTCATAATAATTTGGGTCAGTGAGGAATGTCTTGTCTTGTGATGGGGCTGGCCCTATGGTCTTCTGTAAAATTGAAAATTACTGTCTTGGGTCAAGTATATTTTAGTTCTCAAATGATATCTTTACTTTTAAACATTTTAAAAAGGTCTTTTGTAGCAGATTTCCCCAATGCAATAATGTTGTTTCATTTCCTTATTCTTTAACTTTATATTTTGTTATGATTGGGGTGAAAGTGAACATACCAAATTGTTTTTACACTCAATAGTTTATACACATTTTGTGACACTGATTGCAATCCTCACCCTACTTCTTCCCAGTGTTTACTGTTTCTATTTTCCTGTACTTTTCTGCCTTCTGAGCATTTATCCCTGAACAAATTCTGCCCGACTGATCCTAATGGTTGATTGGTCTACTGAGTTTGTACCTCCTTGGGGTCATTGCTCACCCTACAGTCATGCTTATCACTTGGCTGAAAGTTGAGCCCAGGAATAGGGGAAATCCACTTCCAGGCTTGAAGGATATGTAAATGGCATAGTCTCAGAGTCCAGGAGAGTAATTATATGGCTTTCTACCCCAGATCTCTGTTACTCCTATCAGATGACTGGGTGTGGTCATTCAAATAGCATGTAGTGGACTCTACTGTAGTTTTTTCATTCCATTAAGTATAAAAATGAGCCTTCTCAGAAGCAGGGACAGGAATCATGACCATCAAGAAAGAAGAGCCATCAGCAGAGCACATGTGAGATCCCTGCCTGAAGTGGTAGAGACAGTAGAAGCTGCAGTATGGAGACTGTGAGGCAGAGCAGAGGAGCCTTGCTGAGACCACAAGACAATGTGACTGTGGAAAAATAAAGCTGAATGTCTTTGAACTGAAGAACGGCTTACATAATGGGGTGCCTCAGTTATTTATCAGAGCTACACAAGCTTAGTAACACTTGCCAGAGGACAGAGACGCCAATGGACTGCATGGCTGAGGATCAGAGAGAGACACATGCCTGTTAACATGACTGAGAAGAAATGTTGTAGATAACAGATCTGAATCCTTAACGTTTTCTGATTCTAATGTGTGGTAATCTATCAACTTCCTCAATAATATACCCATAATCATGAGTAATGCCGTGAGGTCTTTGTGGCTGTTGCAATAGAAGTAGAGTGCCATAGGTCTATTGGTGCCAGAATAGGATAAAGAAGGGATGGAGGGGGAGGCATGACTGACCTTTGCGTCATAGGAATCAGAATTGGACAGATGTGGGATTGGAACCTCCTTTCCTTTCAGTAGCTGGAAGTCAGATGTGGCTGCATGCCATTTCCTCCCAGAGGTTCCATCAGTGTCGTACAGGTTAAAGCTGCCTTTAAAAAAATTAACCTTATTGTGAAGTAGGTGAAGAGTCAAAGAGAAGATCCATTTTCCATTGAAGAACAATTCATACACATTTTGTTTCATGTCATTGCAATCTCTGTAATAAAACATAACCTCACACTTTTACCTGTGTTTTACCCCTTCTGTTCTTCCTTCTGTCTTATCCCTTCCTGCCTTCTGAACTTTGTCCTTTTGATTTGAAGTTTGACTCCTTCTTTCTCCCCCTTCCTCCCTGCAACACCCCCCTCTCATAAACCCTTGATGATTTATAAATTATTATTACTTTGTCATATCTTACAAATGTCTGATGTCTTTCTTCATCCACCTCCCCATTGTCCGTACCCCAGGGAGGAGGCCATATTGATGATTTATAAATTATTATTAGTTTGTCATATCTTACAGATGTCTGATGTCTTTCTTCATCCACCTCCCCATTGTCCGTACCCCAGGGAGGAGGCCATATATAGATCCTTACAATAGGTTCCCCCTTTCTACCCCAGAGGATCCATTAGTTTCATCCACCCTCCCAGTATTGCCACTCTCATCCCTGGTCCTGAAGGGATCATCTGCCCTGGACTCCCCATGCTTCTGGCTCCCATCTGCTCCAGTGTACACCCTCTGGTCCAGTTGGGTTTGTAAGGTAGAATTGGGATCATGACAGTGGGAAGGAGGAAGCATTGAAGAACTTGAGGAAAGTTGTATGTTTCATCATTGCTATACTACACACTAACTAGTTTGTCTGCTCCCTGTGACCCCTGTGAAAGGAGAAGTCCATTACCCACAGATGGATTTTGGGTCCCCAACTTGTACTCCCCCTCACTTACACTAATAACATTTTTAGTTCCTTGATGCCTGATACCTGATACCTTCGACACCTCATAGTCACACAGATTGGTGTGCTTCTTCTATGTGGGCTTTGTTGCTTCTAAGCTGGATGGCCACTTGTTTATCTTCAAGCCTTTAAGACTCGAGGCACTATGTCTTTTGATAGCTGGGCACCATCAGCTTTCTTCACTGTCATTGCATATGCACACTTTTGTCTTCAGTGATTGTGTCAGGAAGGTGAGCATGATGGAATGCCAATTTCATGGACAAAGTGTTCTTGCATTGAGGAAGTACTTGAGTGGAGGCCCAGTGTCCATCCACTGCCTTAATATTGAGCCTATAAATATGTGCATGTAAATCTTTTTCTATCATATATAAATATATTTACACATGTCCATGCCCGTATTTAGACCTCTATAAATGCCCCTTGCCTCCTATTGTCTTCCTTTATTTCTTTCTACTACCCTCCTGTCTCACTATTGTGTTCATCTTTCATTTGGGTTTCAGTAATTTATCTCAGTTATCCTACCCTTGATTAATTACGCCAGGCCTCTTACTCCCCCACTGCCAATGATTTGCAATCACTTATTGTTCCCTTGCCCCTGGGTTGGTCAACTCTACCTCCTTTCCCCCATCTTCCCCTCTCGCACATCCTCCTGGAACTATCAGTACTGTCGTTTTCTCCTCCAGACTGATCATCCAGCCTATCTTTTCTAGACAGACCTGCAGAGATGATGTACAAAAATTCAAGACATAGCAAGATGAAGTGACAGCAGAAAATAAAATGACTACAATAAGAAAACAATGCCCAGAAAATAGATAGATAAATAAGAATAGTAATAAAAAAACAAAACCTGTAAATAGTTCAAGGTCAGTCTGTTAACCTGTAGGTGTAACCTCCAGTCAAGTCTGATGGGGTTCCATGTCCTGGCCCCCAAATCTAACCTTGGTTCTCCTTCAAGACCTCCACGCTCTGCTCCCCCGCTTCTCTGTGGTAGGGATGGACGTCTGCAATCCCGGCACTGTGTCTCCAGTGTTGTCCCCTGTGAGTCAGCAAGGGATGTCATGTCTCATAGTGGAGCTGACCATCTGGTCCTCTCTGAGCGTTAGCTGTTCTGAGTGGGGAGATTGTCATCAAGACTTGGTGGGCCAGGCTGTGCTCCACTCTCTCTTCCTTCCCCTTCATTTGTTCCCATGTCCCTTTCCCTCGAACTTTAGTGCTGTCCTCTAAAGTAAATTCTTCTGGGGGGTGGGGCGGAAGTCCACATGGTTGGGATTGGGGCCTGGCCCTCAGACCCCTCCACTGGCTCCCTGCTCCATATAGCCACGCTGCATTCACATCCTGGAACACCATGTTTAAGTCTGGTCCCTCTTTCCCTGTGGAGATATAAGCAGTAACAGTCTCTTACCATCTTAAATAGTAAGCATGGTAATTTAAAATTTTCCCTCTTTTTGCTATGTGGTTATTATTTTTTATGAATTTCCATCTCTGGTCCCCTATTTTCAATATTATGGATTGATTTTACTTTTGATTTCCTATATCAAGGTCGAGATTTCCAAGTGATGCTGTCATGTGTTTCAATCTCAAGCAATTTTATGCCATTGTTGGCTTTCTACTGAAGAATTCTCTTCAGCATTTCTTGTTTTTACAAGTGCTAATTTATGTTTATCTAAAACTGTCTTGAATTCCCTAACCTATTTGAGGGGCAGTTTTGCTGGATAGATAATTCCTAGATGACAAATTTTTCTTTCAAGATTTTATATGCCATCTTATTGCCTTCTGGCCTGTATGACTTCTGTGAAGAAATAAGAACTTAGTTTATGCTGTGAGTGATCCTTGGAATGAAGAGTTCTCTGAAAAAGAATATGTGATCTTTGGAATTGGTGATGTCATTTTTAGAATTCTAGACTATATCTTAATCTCATAGGGTAACAGAATTTGAGAACTGGTCTCTTCTACCTGTTTATTTTTGGTAGATAAAGCTTATAAAAATATACTAGACATGTAAGAATCTCTTCTAATTTTTAAAACTATGTAGGACAACAGATTATATAACTTGCTCAGACTTCGATAGTCAGTTACTAATTTTATCAGTATTCTGTAATGAAGTTTGATGTTTTAAAGAATATGGATTTTGAACTCCTCAAACTCAGATTTGAATTGTAAATTTTCTACTTGGGACTAACCTAACCTTTTAGAATTCATCTTTTCTCCATCTGCAAAATACAGATTTTTATCTAAAGGGTCTTCATGAATATGCACATTTAGTGCCTGGTCCAACACTTAGTGTAAAAACAAACCAACCAACCTCCAAATCCATTACCGTTGAGTCAGTTTTGACTATAGTGACTCTATTTGCTGGTTTTCTTTTATTTTTGATTTTTAGTCATTTCATTGGGGTTCTTCCAGATTTCATCACAATTCATCCACCCATCCATGTGTCAAGCACATTTTTGCACCTGTTTCATCATCATTTTCAAAACATTTTCTTTCTACTTGAGCCCTTGGTATAGGCTCATCCCCACCCCCACCCCCCAATAGAAGTTCTACAGGACAGTGTTGAACTGTGTAGATTTCTGAGACTAAGTCTTTACAGGAGTAGAAAGTCTCTTCTGTCTCCTGAGGAACAACGAGTGGTTTTGAACTGCTGACCTTGCACTTAGCACAGTGTGTAACCACTGTGCCACCAGGGCTGCCCTAATTCTTGCATAGTACAAATTAATTACTTAAAAATGTTGAACTTGTGTTTCTTATGTTACAATGAAAGCTCATGTACTTTAATTTTGTTTTGACCCAAAGTGGAAAGTAGCTTTCAAATATCAGAACTCCTCTGAACTGGAGTGCTGGAACATTTACTATTAATCATCCTTGATGAACTAATCTCATTTCCTTTAACCCTTGGGGGTCTTACTCTCAGTCCCTTTGGTCAACTATGTGGCTGGCTTTTTCACAGGCTTTCTCACATTCTTCACATTCCTCTTAAGCTGCACAGCTGGCACACAACACTGACAAGTAGCCATGAGGATAAGGATGCATTGGGATAGTAACCACATGTTTTGCAACTTTTACTGTAAGCTAATGTTGGGATCTCATTTCTAACAGTAATGCTGCTTTTTTTTTTTTAACTGAGGGTTCATGTTGTTGAAGGTCATATATTTAGTTTCCACCTAACATTTATTTGCTTGTCTAAACACTAGGTTATTCCAAATATGTCTCTGTAGCTCAGACTTTTCTTTTGAATTCCAGACTTATATATGCAATTATCTACTGCCCATTGCCACCTGAATATCTAATAGACATTCCAACTCAACATATTTGTATTAAATCTCCTCATACATCAAACTCTGCCTTCTCAATCCCAGCTAATGAAAACTTTTTTTTTTTTCAATTTCTCAGACTTTTAGTTTTCATGATGTTGTGGGGCACAGAAAACAAAGCTCAGATCTCGCCCAAAGTGACTAGTCTTATAGAGGGATCTCTAAGGTATTTACTAATAGTAGAAGGGCAAATTAAAGGTACTCCCCTACACCCCCCCTCTGAACCTTGGAGATTGCAGACATGACCTCTTTTGACCTTTGGTACTGTACATAGTGAGAAAATATCTTTTGAATATTGATAACCACAGGCTGATTTTCACTGAAGCCTGAAGTTTATTTTTAGCTACCTAGGTGAACCCAGATCTCAATCTTTAGCTCTGTTCAGACCTCTCTTTGAAACTCCAACTATATATATGTGTATGTATATCCACCTCTATACTGCCTTGGTGGCATAGTGGTTATGTGTTGTGTGGTTAACCCCAAGGTCAGCAGTTCAAAACCACCAGCCACACTGAGGGAAAGGGATGAAGTTTTCACTCCTGTAAAGACCCTCAAGGGCAGTTCTGCTCTATGCTATAGGAGTGCTATGAGTCAGAAACAGCTCTATGGAAATGAGTGTCCTTTTGGTTTGGGTGAACCAAAATACGTTCAGCCAAGACTATAGTTTAAAGCAATCCTTGCTTAGTGAGTTCTTCAGCCACTTAGCGAAAAACACACATCTCATCTGGAGGACTCTTTGATTTTTGACTGTGGCTTTCAACAAAAAGTCTGGGACCAATATAAAATATGTATGTTTTCCCCTTACAGAAGGGTTGCAGGGAGGAGACAAACCTGTCAAGGTACAGTGTAGCAACATGCAACTTTCCTCCAGTTGTTAAATGCTTCCTACCAACCCCCTCCCCCTCCCCCCCCCACTATCATGATCTGAATTCTACCTTACACGTCTGGCTAAACCAGAGGATGTACACTGGTACAGATAGGAACCCAAAATAATGGGGAATCCAGCACAGAAAATCCCTTCAGGACCAGTGGTAAGAGTGTCAATACCAGGAGAGTGGAGGAAATGTGGGGTAGAAAAGGGGGACCTATTATAAGGATCTCCATATAACCTGCTCCCTGGGGTACAGACAACAGAGAAGTGGGTGAAGTGAGACATCAGACAGTATACAATACGACAAAATAACAATAATTTATGAATTATCAAGGGTTCATGAGGGATGGAGGATCAGGGAGGGAGGGAGAAATAGGAGTTAATACCAAGGGCTTAAGTAGAAAGAAAATGTTTTAAGAATGATGATGGCAACAAATGTACAAATGTGCTTGGCATACAGTGGATGTATGTGTGGATTATGATGAGTTGTATGAGCCCACATTAAATGATTTAAAAATACGTATGTTTCATATGCATAAAGAAACCATGGAAAGGATCAAAAGGTAAGTATAAAAATGGCCAGATATATCTGAAAAAACCTAAAAGAATATTTTTGGAAATGAACAGTAAAATGATTGCAATTAAGAATTTGTTGGATAGTTTTAATAGGCAATTATACATAGTTGAAGTGATCATTTAGAGAGAAGGGGAAAAGAGATATAATGGAGAAACTAGAGTTTAACATATGACTAATCAGAATTCTGGAAGGGCAGAAGGGAGGGCATGGGACAGGAGTAAAGCAACATTTGATAAGATATTGCCAGTGAGGTTTCCCAAGTTGATGACAGAACCAATTTTCAACCCGAGAATTCTGCATAGTTCTAAGCAAGAATCATGCAAAGAAACTTAAAAGTGGCTATAACATAATGAAAATGGCAGTGTACTAAAGATAGAAATGGGTAGACAGAAAAGATGGATCAAAAAAATGACACTTAGGCTGAGAGTTCACCCTTTAATAACAGCAATGAAATATCTTCATGCTGAGAGAAAATATTTTATTACAAAAGTTAGCCCAATTTTATTACAGCTCCTCTTAGTTTTAAGAATCAAGTAGAAACAAGATATATTCCCAAAAAACAAGAGTCTCACTGATAGACCTGAAAAGGGAATTCTAAAGTCTATAAGTCTAAAGTGTGGTCAAAGAAACTGGGAAAATATATAACTAAACCTAAATAAATATTGACTATATAAAATAAAACAAGTAATAAAGAATCCAGATAATAGAATTGAAACACCAAGAGCAGAATAGCTCACGTATTAGAAAGATGATAAGCAGTCAGAGATCCAAACACATCCATTTTTTGCACCTTCCAGCAAATCTGGGCACATACATACCTAGAGGACCGAAATCATACTGATTTCGTTCCCGGTGAAGCTGTAAGCACTAGCAAAAATAAAAATCCCATGTAAAATGATTAAGTAGCCCTTGAATGAAAGAAGAAATTCTAAACCAGCGGTTCTCAATCTGTGGGTCATGACCCCTTTGGGGGTTGAATGACCCTTTCACAGGGGTCACCCAATTCAGACCAGTAGCAAAATTACAGTTATGAAGTAGCAACAAAAATAATCTATGGTTGGGAGGGTCACCACAACATGAGGAACTGTATTAAAGGGTTATGACATTAGGGAATGTGAGAATCACTGCCCTAGTAGAAATCAGATAGTTTGAATTGAGTAGTAATAATAATATTGCATATCCAAATAGATGAAATAACAAAACAAAAACAAAATGGCGAAATGCATACTAAGTAGTATTTGATAAGGAAAAATTGTAATGCTTCATGTTAGGAAAAAAGAAAGGTAGAAAATGAATAAGCTGAACATCGATCTCTAAAAAAATCAATGGAAACAGTACAAAGGAAGCAGACAGAGGAAAATTAAAAGGAAAAAAAAATCAAATCAATGGACTAGGACCAAAGATAGGAAGGGAAAAGATGCTAAAAACATTTGGTAAAAGTAATAAAATAGATAAGCCCTTTGGGAAATTGAATAAGATAAAAAGAGCAGTGGCATAAACCAAATTAGGAATGAGAAAGGATGTATATATGCTGCGGGTGTTAAAAAGACGTAGGCTTTTTTTTTTTTTTTAAATAATCCTTTATTAGGGGCTCTTAAAACTCTTGTTACAATCCAAACATCAGTTGTATCTGACAAATTCATACATATCATATATTCCATCTTTTTTTCTAGACATTTACTGTCCATTGAGCCCTTGGGATCAGCTCCTCTTTTTTTTACCTCCCTCCTCCCCACCCCCTACCCGCTACCTCCTTGTGGCCCCTTGATATTGTAGATTGCCAATTATTTTTAAATCTCACATCAACCACCGTCTCCCTTCCCCTCTGGTTTCTGTTGTTCTTCCCTCTGGATGGGGTTGTGTGGTTATGTGCCATTCATTGCAATGGGTGTCCTCCTCCCGCTTCACTTCTCTGCTCCTTCCCCTTACTCTTTTGGTATCTCTGTTCCCATTCCCGTTCCTAGTGTCCATGTGTTGTGAGTCTATGAGTCTATGCCTACGTACATGCTCCCATCTAGAAGTGGCACTGGGGTTATGATGGGTGGGTGGGAGGTAGTGTGTGTGTGTGTGTGTGTGTGTGTGTTTGTGTGTGTATGTGTGCGTGCACGCGGAGGCCTCAAGGGATCAGAGTTCTATTGCGTGACCCATTAGTGCTCTAGTCTACCCTGATTGATTCAACCGCTCCCTGTGACTCTTCTGTGGGCTATGTTCCATTGTTCATAGATGGGCTTTGCGTCTCCGCTCCAAACCCCCTCCATTCTCACCAATGCATTTTTGTTTGTTTACTGTTTGTTGTGAGTCTTCTGATGCCTATTGCGCAATCTTGATGGCACCTCAAGATAGCACCAGCTCCTGTGCTTCTTTTTGGAATTGTTGCTGCCCTTTGAATAGCCACTTGTTTAACTTCAAGCCTTTAAGACCCAGACACTATATTTTTTAATAGCTGGGCACCATTTGCTCTCTTCACCACATCTGCTTATGTACCCATTTTGTCTTCAGTGATCGTTGGGGTGAGCATCACAGAATGCCAATTTGTTAGAACAAAGTGTTCATGTATTAAGAGAAGATATGAGCCATGAAACGTGCTTTTTAGTGCTGCATAGTACTGCGTTGTGTGTATGTGCCAGAGCTTACTAATTCACTCATCTATTGAAGGAAATTTAGGTTGTTTCCAACTCTTTGTGATTGTGAATTGTGCTGCAATAAATAGTGGAGCACACATGACTGGTCACATTTTATTTCTTACCTCCTCTGGATATATACTCAGTAGAGGGATGGCCGGGTCATAAGGTAGATCCATTTTCATTTTCTTTAAATATCACCAGACCACTTTCCATAGTGGCTGTACATATCTACATAACCACCAACAGTGGAAAAAGTTCCTATTTCACCACCTCCCCTCCAACATTTGTTGCTCCCTGGACCAACCTCAGGGGTGTTAGACAGTATCTCATGATTTTTTAATTTGTATTTTTCTTATGGCTAACAAACGAGAACACTTTCTCGTGTTTGTTAGCCAAACAGGGCTCCTCTCTAGTGAAACCTCTTTTCAGGTCCTTTGCCCACTTCCTTAGAGGGTTAACTGTTAATTCTCTTTTTGTAGGCCACAAGGATGTTGTAGATTTTGGTAATAAGCCCTTTATCTGAGATGTCATTACTAAAAACCCTCTCCCAATCTGTGGGTTGCATTGTTAGCCTCTTGGTGAAGTCTTTTGAGGTGCACAGGTGTTTTATTCTTATTAAATCCCATTTTGTTGATTTTAGGATCACCTGTGTGTGTACCCTTCTCTATTGCAGTGAGCCTATGAATTCCCTGGGTCAGTGATCTTAGGATAGTCCCGATTTCCTTCCATGATGGTTCTAATGGTTTGGAACTTTACTTCTGGGTCTGTGATCCACCTTGAGTTTGTTCTTGTCCATGGGGTGAGGTAAACATCTTGTTTCATTTTTCTACATGTGGATATCTATTGTTTCCAGCATCACTTGTTAAAAAGGGCATCCATTTCCCACTTGATGTTTTTGTAACCGTCATCGAAGATCAGTAGTCTATATGCTGATGGTTTTACTTCTGGGCTTTCTATTCTTTTTCGCTGGTCTGAGTATCTGTC
Organism: Nesogale talazaci; assembly: GCA_004026705.1. Lineage (NCBI taxonomy): Eukaryota > Metazoa > Chordata > Mammalia > Afrosoricida > Tenrecidae > Nesogale > Nesogale talazaci. Next base: position 34,387 of record PVJH01006480.1, read on the forward strand.
ATTATTCCAGTACTACGCTGTTTTGACCACTTTGGCTGGTGTAAGTAGGTGTTAAAATCAGGTAAAGTGAGTCCTCTGTTTTTGTCTTTCTACTTCAGGAGTTCTCTATTAATTCTGGACATTAAACTTATAAAGTGCTTTGGGTAAAATTGACATCTTTACTATGTTGAGCCTTCCAATCCTTGAGCATGAGGTTTTCTTCCATTTGTGGAGGTTGCTTTTGATTTCCTCTAGTAGGGTCTTGTAGTTTTCCTTGTATAGGTCTTTAGTTTTTTGTTGTTGTTGTTGTTAAATATATTCCTAGGTATTTCAATTTGTTCTTGGCTACTGTGAAAGGTACTGCCTTCTTGATAGCCTCTTCCACGGTCCTGTCTGATGTATATAGCAAACCTCTTGATGATCTTGTATCCTGCCACTCTTCCATATTCCTCTATCACTGTAAGTCCTCCCGTTGTGGAGCTTTTGGGGTTTTCAATGTACAGGGTCATGTCATCTGCTAATAGTGATAGTTTCACCTCCTCCTCTCCCATTTGGATACTTTTAATGTCCTCCCACTGTCTTATGTGGTGTCCTTGCCCTGTTTGGGTATCAAAGTTATGCTAGCGTCATAGAATGAGTTTGAGAGTTTGGCATCCATTTCTATGCTCTGGAATACTTTGGGGAGGATCGCTGTCAACCCTTCCCTGAATGCTTGGTACAATTCCGCTGTGAAACCATCTGGTCCGGGTGCTTTTTTTGGTTGGTAGCTTCTTGATAATTCTCTCTATTTCTTCTTTCACGATTGGTTTGTTGAGATTCTTGACCTCTGTTTGAGATAATATAGGGAGGAACTGTTTTTGGAAGTATTTATCCATTTCTTCCATGTTTCTGAATTCATTAGAATACTATTCTTCATAGTACTTTGTGATTATCCTTTTAATCTCATTGTGTTCTGTTGTAACTACCTCATCCTGGCTAGATATAGATTGTTTCACAATTTTATGTGAAATTTATTTGAAAACAAAAATGGGTACATTTCAAGAAAAATAACTTAATAAATTAAAACAGATTAGGGAAAATATGGGCTACTTATTTAGGCCTCCAACTATTAAAGAATTAAATAATTTAAAATGCTCCACTAATGAAATGATAGGTTCGGAAGATTTACTTGAAAACTCTACATTTAGTGAATATGTAATTCAATATAAAATAAAACTATTTTAGAATATTGAAAAAGAGGAAAGATCCTCTAGTTCATAACATGAACCCAACAGAGCTTCAAAGCCCAAATATCACAAGGGCAATGAGATACTAAGCATAAGATACAAACATTCTAAACAAGATAAAGTCAACTGTCATTATTCCTACTTGCTAAAATTTATTTATTATTTCAAAATCATTACATATGGCACTTTCACAGTCTTCTATATATGTGCACATGTGTAGAACAGTGAAAAATTTGAATTGCCATGCTCCACTTGGAGTCTAGCAAGACTATTTCTGCTTTGCCAAGCATGATGCCCTTCCAAGAACGTCTCTCTCTTGATGACATGTCCAAACTCTTGCTGCCCTCTTTTCTAAGAAGTATCCTGACAGTACTTCCTCCAAGACAGATTTGTTTGTTCTTCTAGTATTCCATGGTATACCCAATATTCTTTGCTAGCACCATAATTCAGATGTATCTTCTTTAGTCTTTTATGAGGTGATTGAAAAGACCCATGTTTTGGGTAAGGTACACATTAGTCATCACAGTGACATTTTTTCTTTGTCAAATGTTACAGATATTTTGTAGCAAATTTACCATTATGTATTTAGATTGCTTTGACTGCTGTTTCTATGGGCATTGTTTGCTGACTACCATTAATAAGAAGAATCAACTATATATTGAAGATAAATAATCATGATCGAGTAATCAAATAGAGTTTATCCCAAGACAATAAATTTAGAATAATCTTTTATAATTAGTTTATATAATTCATCACATTAAAATCCCAAAGGTAAATAATCTTATATCATTAGATAAAATAATGTGATAGAGACTAACATCTATTTATGATAATAACTTATAGCACACTCTGACTGATGTGGACCACTCCTCCTTTGTAGAGTGTATCTACAAAAATACCATATAAAACTTAATTGATAGATAATAAGAAATTAACATTTATATCCAACATGGTGATTAGGTTCCAACCAGGGCAATAAATAAAAAAATGAAGAGATAACATAGAAAAATAAGTAACATATGGAAGAAAGAGCATAGCCAGCAAAGGAAAACAACAATAGGAAGAAACAGAATTCTCTTTTAGAGAGATGATAGGGTGGTCTATGATGAAGTTCCCCTCCCCTCCCAAAAAGAAAAATTCTATATGGTTGGTGTATGTAAAACTCAATGTGCAAAACTTTGTATATTAGAAATAATGTCAGAATAGAAATGAAAGATATCATTTGTACCTGGTTATCAGATAAAACAGTATCTGGAGTATTAAAGGCATGTCTCTGAACAAGCAGCCATCTGAGTGAGATGTCAACTAAGTCCATATGGAAGAAGCACACTGTCATCAGTCAGCCAAAAGATTGTAATTACATAATCCAAAGTTGAAGGAGGGATTGATATCAGGGCCTAAATTCTGAGGATCCAGTGTGCAGAAGGTGATGGAGGACGGTGGAATCCAAGGTTCATTTGTGGAACTGCATGGGAAATGAGCTACTACTGGTGACCTCCCCCTACCTAAAATACAGGAGCAAAGGGATCACTGAACAGAGTGCTTGGGAGACATGAGAACAGATGATCAAAGGCATAAATCTGACTTGAGTAGGTAAACCCTTGTCAGTAGATGCAGGCTGGACCTGATTTAGTTTCCGAAGTTTTCTGTATTTTTGGTTTGTATTGTTTTGTTTGGTTTCTGTTTGCTCATTTTAGGGTGTATCTCTGAGGCATTATGTCATTGGAAGTCATCCTCTTGGAAGCTGCATTATATTTTGTTCCATTTTTAGATATATGAAATCCAGGATTGATGAATTGTATAGGGACAGCAAGTAGAACAACAGTTTGGGAGGAGGGGTTACAGGAGTGGTGGTGGGGGGGGGGGGCAGAGGAGGCTGTAAAGGTAGATTATGTCAAGGAGTCCATGTAGAAAACTAATGTCTGGAAGCCAATTGTGGTAGCAATTATAAAATTTACATGATGTGATGGAGCTATGAAATGATATGATATATGTGTTAAATCCCAATGAATAATAAAGTAAAATTGGTGATTAACCATATAAAGTATACCATTTGTAGCAGCCTTGGAAAATTTTAAGTGTGCAGGAAGACATTTTTAAAAGTTCTTTGTCAAGGAATTTATTTAAAGTGTGTTGAACACATTGAATATAATCTAAATACATTGAAAATTTTATTGTATTCATGGGTTGAGGAACTCAGTAAGTGACAGATTACTACGAAGATGTTAGTTCTTTTGATCTGTAGATTCAGTGCATCAAAATATGAATAGGGTTATACTGCAGTTTTGGTTACTTGGTATGCAAATTCTAAAAGTTATATGAAGTAATTAAATGCCCAAAGTAACCAAGACAGTGTATCAAGGATTTCAATGAAATACATGGTGATTACAGTGAAATGATAGTTATATTTTACATACAGAAACTTAATCTGTGGCACTTGAAATTACTCACAAATGGGTGGAGTGTTCGATAATTGATTGTGCATATGAAGTTACACTTTACCCTGGATACTCTCTGTACAGTAAAAGGAATAAACAGTTGAAATTGGGTTTGATATCTTGCAGCATACTCAGAGTTGAATTACACAGATGGTTTAAGAACTTAAGTGTAAAAGATGAATAAATGTAAACTTTTATATGATAATGCTGATGAATATTTTTATGACTAGGATAAGATGATTTCAAGGGGTAGCTTAAAAAGACAAAGTAAAGGATTATAATGAAATATGCAAATGCCTGGAGTTAGGAAACTAAAAGAGGAGATTACTCATGGCATTTTTCAAGTGAAAAGAATTGAAGACAAAATTCTAGCCTTGAGGTACAGTAATGGATTCTATGGGTAAAATACTGATAAATGCAGAAAACACCAAAAAGAAAGTGGAAGGAATGCACAGATTTATTATTAAACCCTCCCCACCCCCCATGCCTCCCAAAGTTGACACTCAGCCGTTTTCAAAGGTAGCATGTGATCAAGAACAGATGGTATTGGAGGAAGATGCCCAAGTTTCACTGAAGACCTTAGTGAAAAACAAAACTCCAGGAAATGTCATTTGAAATATTTCCACAGATGCAGGGCTAGAGGTGCTTACTTATCTAGGCCAAGACCTGGCCAACTGTCTGGAAGAGATTCATATTTTTGTGCATTCCAAAAAGAGGTGACCCAATGAAATGGGGGAAATTATCAAGCAGTGTCATTAATATCAAGTGTAATCAAAATTTTACTGAAGATCAATAAAAAAGTTGCAGAATTGCATGGAGAACTGCCAGCAATTCAAGCTGGATTCAGAAGAGGATGTGGAATGAGGGATTAAGTCAAACAGATCTTGGCTGAAAGCAGAGACTATCAAAAAGATGTTTACTTGTGCTTTATCAATGCTTTAAAGGCATTCAACAGTAAGTCCTATAATAAATTATGGATAGCATTGTGAAGAATGGAAATGCCAGTACACATGATTATACTCATGCTGTAACCTGTACATAGACCACGAGGCAGATGTTTGAACAGACAAGTGAATACTGTGTGGTTTAAAATAGTATAAATTTAGGAAAGGTGTGCATTAGGGGTATAACCTTTATATTTACTCAGTCTATATGCTGAGCAAAGAATCCAAGAAATTGAACTATATGAAGAAGAATCATGATATCAGGATTAGAGAAAGAATGATTTATCTGTTTTGCAAATGACACAACCTTGTTTGCTGAAAGTGAAGAGGACTACCAGCCCTTATTGATGAAAGTCAAACACCACAACCTTCAGTATGGATTACATCTTAACATAAAGAAAAAAAAATCCTCGTAACTGGATCAATAAATAACATCATGATAAATGGAGAAAATAGTGAAATTTGTCAAATGTTTCCTTTTACATAGATTCAGAATAAACATTTATGAAAGCAGCAGTCATGAAATCATATGATTTATTGCATTGGCAGATCTGCTACAAAAGGCCTCTATAATGTGTGAAAGAGCAAAGATGTCAATTTGAGGGGTAAGGTGTGGCTGATTCAAGTTCTGATATTTCCAGTTGCCTCATCTGCATGTGACAGCTTATTTTATGCATGAATAAGGAAGACTAGGGAAGAATTGATGCTTTTTAAAAAAGGTTAACTTGTGGTATTGGTTAAGAATATTGATGATACCATGGACTACTAAAAGAATGCACAAATCTGTCTTTGAGGCAGTACAGCCAGACTGCTCCTGCATGGACACAACGGCTACAGTAATGGATGCACACATAGCAATGATGGTGAAGATGATACAAGACCTGGCAGTGTTTCATTCTGTTGTTTATAAGTCTCTATACATTGGAACTTACATGACACCTAACAACAGCAGGATAAAAAGAGTTAAGATCTAACAAAATAAAAACCATAAAAGAGAGGAATGGGAAATTCAATTACACTAAATGCAAGACCTCATTTTCATCAAGATACACTTAAAGATGAGACTCTAGAATAGTGGTTCTTAACCTGTGGGTCATGATCCCTTTGGGAGTTGAATGACTCACAGGGGTTGCCAATTCATAACAGTAGCAAAATTACAGTGATGAAGTAGCAACAAAAATAATTTTATGGTTGGGGGAGGGGGGCCACCACAACATGAGGAACTGCATGAAAGGGTTGCGACATTGGGAAAGTTGAGATCTACTGCTCTACAACTACCCGTGGTTATCCTTCTGGCCACCTGGAGAAAATCGGTCTGGGAGGACAATAGTGAGACCAAGACAAAGATAATGAGGCAGAGACGGAAGACACTGAAGAGATGTTCAGTTCACTGCCCATGTCACCTGGTCTTTCCAACGCTCAGTGGTTCAGATTTTTCTAAATGTTTTAGTCACTCCAGTATCTTCCATGAATAATTCTTGTTTCCCTATTACTTCGTGCCTCAGACCCTCTCCATCCTAACACACTTGTTTTATCTGCTTTTCTTCCCATGCGCTTCCTGAAAGCGGGATGAGAGTTTAAGAAGGCAGGGTCTTTGCTTGGTTCACTGATCTGTCTCAGGCACCCACAAAGCTCAGGAAGTGGTCAAATTACACATCAAGTAGATAACAACTCAAGTTTGTGCACAGCTGTGCACCATCCCAGATGGGGATAAAAGCCATTGTTTAGAATTCAGCTGCACTGTTATCAATGATGAGAAAGGCTGAGGGGTTTGGATACTAATGGGAGTTTTGTTTCATGGCTTCAGAATTTTTATTAACCTAAATATATGGGTGAAATTGCCAGACTACTCTGTGTGTTATCTTTGCAGTCAGTCTTATCTGCACAGCATGAGCAATGAATGGTTCACTATTTTAAAAAAAAGCAAGGCACTTGTTATAAAGCCACTATTTACAAAGATTGCCAATAAAAATGTTTTATTGTGTTGGTTAATCAGTCATCTGATGATTTTGCTTTAACCCAATGTACAGACTGTTAATCCAATCCACGCCCCACCCGTTGGTGGTTACTTTAAAAAAAAACAACACAACAAAGAGTCCTCAAACATTGTTAAATTGACACTTATCATTGAAAACGCCGCTTAAACAAAGAAGGCAGTCTTTCCAAGGAGAGCACAAGATGGTGTTCTTTGTTTCATCAAAGTATGTCCTAATTGTAGCATGAAACATGATCTTTGATTCCTAGCTGTTGGTAGAATTGGGTGATCAAGTGGCCACCCTTCCATGTTGAAAGGTGTCAGAATGCATCTGACACTTGTGTGTGTACAACCCAACAAGTTGAGAGCAAGCTAACCCTCTCCAGAGTGTGATAGTAGACTCATAGGAATAGTGTACAGAGGGAAGATGAGTTTGGCTTGAGGCAAATAACAGTCATGTCAGTATGTAAATGGAAATATTTCAAGGAGGAAGATGGAAAACTTAATAGTTCGTGTGATCAGCTAGTAACTTAGGTGTGGGGATCATTCTTAGAGAAATGACAGAGCAGAGTGTCCTAAGAGCTAGATGTCCAACTATGTGAATATAGAGAACTATACATATCTGTGGCTGGGCCACATGACAGAGGAGAGGACTCTATAGCTGATTGGAGGTGGCAGGGCAGGGCACCGTGGGAGCTCTGGGAGAAGAGAGGCAGGCCTTGGGGTCAGGAGATGGCCTCTGTCCTACTGTTTCTAGTTGGTGGTTCTGAGTGAGCTCATTAAACACTATGAGGCTCAGGCATGTCAAGCACAAAACAAACGTGAATGCTTACCCTTTTATACTTTACAGGGGACTCTAATAAAGTGATCAGACATCCGCTTTTTAACAATTTGTCCGCAGCATTTTAAAATTAAAGGGAATATATTGGCAATACTACTTTTGTGTTCTATGAAAATTTTTGTTGCTCCATATAGACCAAAATTTTAATCAAGAACTCCCCCCCCCCCCCCACGGTCAGTGGTGTCCTGCTTAAAATCTGGTCACTTTAGACTAAGCATTTGGTGGGACAGTAAAGGAAAATACATCACAGACGACAAACACCAAAGGACAAATGGTGCTTAGGGAAGAATACAATGATCACTAGTGTCAGATGTAACTCAAAGGTCAGGAAAACAAGAATGGGGAAAAGGTTTTGACATCAGAATACTTGGTCATCTTTAATGAGATTTGTAGCATCAGTAAATAACAGGATTAGGAAGGTGAAAGACCTAGAGAGAGAACAACAAAACAAGTCAGTACTGACTCAGTGACCCTATAGGACAGGGTAGAACTGCCCCTGTGAGTTTCTACGAATGTAACAGTTCCAGTGAGTACAAAGCCCAATCTCTGTCCCCTGGAGCAACTACTGGTGGTTTCAAACTACCAACTTTGTAGATTGCAGCCCAATTTGCAATCGCTGTACCACCAGGTCTCCTAGGCAAGTAGAAATAGGCGTAGAGAGTATAATGCAAAATTTGCAGGAGGTTTGTGAGTTAAAGGAGAGTTTTCACATGTTTAGTATTAAGGAGAATCAGATGAGAATGTCTAGGTTTTTCATTTAAAATGGAAAAGAAAGAATTCACAAGAACCTCAGCTTCCATGGCCCTGAGAACAGAAGAACGAGATGGTGCCCAGCTACTATTACCAGCCACTTTGAAAGGGATCACCTTTGAAGATCCTGGGTAGAGTTGAAGAAAAATTTGAAACAAAACTCAAACCAACAAAAAATGGTCAGGCTTAGTGGCCAGATAGAGACTGGTGGGACTCCCAAGACTATGTTCTTGGGAACAGAACTCACCCCCATAGCTCAATTTTCCGTCAAATACTAGATCTACAAGGAAAACAGTTGACACTAAGCTAGCATGTGCTCTTAGGAAAATCAATCATTTTTCAAGGGTAGCATTTGCCCAAGAACAGGGTTAGGACGTAGGAAGGGATGAGAGAAGGAGTAATGAAGTAGGAAATGCAGAGATAAGTGATGGTACGTCTTAGGGATTGCAGTGGTGTCATAAAACAAAATATGTATGAGTTGTTGAGTAGAAAACGGATTTGCTCTGTATACTTTTACCCAAATCACTACCTTATAAACATTTCTTGGGCTAAAAGTTTATTATTGTGAAATTCTTCAACTAGTGGCTTCTTTTGTGCCTCAGAAGTAGGTTGTAAAAATATGACATTGATTCTACTTAAAAAAAACCACAAAACAATACCCCCAAGTTTTATTGACATAATTTTCATATCATACAATTCAGTGTTTTAAATATATTTAAAAGGATTATGCAGTCATCACCACAATCAATTTTAGAACATTTTCTTCATTCTTATACTCTCTATTATTAGCTCCCCATTACCCCTAACCACAATCCTAAAGAACTATTAATCTAGTTACTGTCTCTTTGAATTACCTATCCTGAATTTCAAATAAAGAACATCATACCCCAAACTCCAATGAAAACAAAATGAAACAGAAAAACCTTCATCTAAGAGAAAGCAGATGATAATAGAAACCAGAACAAATTAAAAATGGATCAAAAGGAAAAACAATCGATAACATTTCAAATTTTAACCTAATTACATCTGCAGTAACCTACTTTCCAAGGTACTGTGCCTGAGGGCAAGATGATTCACATCCCTGGTTATTCATCTGGGGGAATTCAGTGGAGGCTTAACCCACATGCGAACTTTACAAGTGGATTTTGACTGCATTTCAATATTTTTGTGGTTGTCCAGTGCCATTGAGTCAGTCCCTGCTCATGGTGCCCCCATAGAATGTCCACCAGAATGAAACCCCTCTCGGTCTTGTACCGTCCCTCACTGTTGTTCTTTAGTTTGAGCCCCTTGTTGCCACCACTGTATCAGTCCATGAGGACTTTCCTCTTTTTCGCTGCCCCTCCTCTTTCGCAAACATGTCCATCTCCAGGAACTGATCTCTCTTGACATTATGTCCAAAGTAGGTGAGATAAGTCTTCTCATTCTTCCCTCTGAGGAGCATTCTGGTTATACTTCTTCCAAGACAGATCTACATGTTTTTGGCAGTCCATGGTACTTCCAATATTCATTGCCACCACCATAGTTCAAATGCATAGGTTTTTCTTTGTTCTTCCCTAGTCAGTGTAGCTTTCAGTCGCATATGAGACAGTTAAAGATATCCTGGATAGGATCAGGTGAACCTGTCTTCCAAGTAACCTCCCTGCTTTTCAACACTTGAAAGAGGCCTGTGCAGCAGATTTATCCAGTGCAGTGCATCCCTAGAACTCCTAACTGCTGCTTCCATGAGCATTGATGGTGGAGTCAAGCAAGACAAACTCCTTTACAGCTTCAGAGCTACCTCCATTTCTAACAGTAAGTTTATGGTCATTCTTTCTGTATGAGTTCTACATTATTCTTTAAGAAAGAATATCATTGAAGTTATTCGTTAACTCACCAATGAAGGATCTAGTGCTTAGGATGATTTTAAAAATAATCTTATCTGGCCCCAGCCATTCAATTTTCCTATGATTTGTAAGCCTTCCAGCTGTGAACACATCCTTCTGATGGCAATCTTAATTAGGTAACATCCTGGAAGGAATTTTATTCAGAAATCCTCTTGAAGGTGAAAATCAGAGAGTTAGTATTACAAATATTTGCTCACTTATATCTTGGACACAGATGCAACATTTTAAAAGACTAGAATTGTAGAGAAAATCCTGCAAGAACCCAGGTCTGGCTAGAACTGGAAAGCACCCAGGGAGCATCATTTACGTTGGCCTACCCCACTCTTCCAAAACCAGATGTCCTGCCAAGTAGAGGGATTTACGTGCATTCGGAGAGACTCTGCCAAGGCCCTGGGCAGCGACCATGACTTCAATCCAGTGCAAGCACCGAGGGCTGGGGATTTCCCTCACAGTGCCCCTCCCCTCCCCTCCCCTCCCCTCTCCTCTGGCACTGAAACCTGGATGCTGTGCTTTAGAAGTTTGCTTACCTTCCCTGGGAGGTTTCAGGTTTCTGCAGAGCCCCCTCTTAGGGTGTGACAGGTGAGAGCACATAGAGATGGCTGATTGCCCACTCTAAAACACCAAGCTCGTGGCCATGGAGTCGATGCTGACTCATAGCCACCTCCTGTGGGTTCCCAAGAAGGGGAATATCCGTGCTCTCTGCTGAGGAGCTGCTGGTGCTTTGGCACTGCTTGCTGATCATAGGCATCACACCCCAACCGGTAACCATGACATCACCAGTCTTCTCTCCTATCCTGAAGCTGACCATTCAATAGTGGCAGACTAACTTAATTCCTATTACAATTTGGATGGGGAACGTGGAGTGTGGTCTTTCTTCCCCAGTTTATTTGGTCTTGGATGGATAATGTGAATACCACTGTGGGTGGCTTCTTCCTATCACCTCCTTCCCTGGTTTAAGAAGACCTAGTGGCATAGTGATTACAAATTGGGCTACTCACTGCAAGGTCAGCAGTTTGAACCCATCAGTCCTGTCCTCAGGAAAAAGACCAGGCATTCTACTCCTATAAAAGGTTACAGTCTTGGTACCATGAGGCCAATGGTACCCTGTTTTATAGGGTCACTCTGGGTCAGTATTTTTTTTATTTTCATGATAATCCAGGGTTATTTTTTATATTTTTTCCCGCATCACTGCCCTGGTGGGAGTAGGAAGCCCAGCCTTGCTCCTGGAGAGCTGCTGCTGGATTTGAGCCGTCAACCCTTGGGCTGCAGTCCCTCACACAACCACTGTGCCACCAGGACTTGGTTTCTGGGTCAGTATTGATAGGATGGCGGTGAGCTTGGTTTTGTTTTTTTGTGGTGGTGTAGTGGGTTATACATTGAGCATTATGCATTATACAAGGCTGTCTACTCCTGTAACTATTTAAATATCCTGGAAAAACACACCGGCAGTGTTACCCTGCCCTGTAAAGTAGAAATCAACCAGATGGCAATGAACTTGCTATCTCCTTTCCTCATTTCTCACAAAACTTATTCAGGAATCCATTCTCCCATCATGGACCCTATGACTCAGGAAAACAGATCCTGAACTCTAGCAGGGGGGTGTGTTAAAATTTTATTTATTTATTTTGTGTGTGTGTGTGTTAAAAAATTTTTTAAAGTCAGTGCTGTGATCTTTATGCTTACACGGTTCCACCACTGCCCCTCTGTCCCACTATAACTTATTTGATCTGAGGTAGAGCTAGGCCTCAGAAACAATAACTTTATCTAGGAGCCTCTGTTGTGCAGGCCAGGGATACAAAGTGGTAGTCTCCACTGGGGCTGGCTGCACTAACATTGTATCAGCACTTGGTGTAGGAGTCCAGGTGTAAGTCACTCTGCATATGGTGGTTTTCTCCAAACAGCGACTGGTCCAGGGGTGGATGGGTGACCCCGGGAGATCCAGGACCCAGGGGAAGGTAGGAGACTTCCCCTGGGCTGGGCATGAATGAGGAAGCATGTTGCCTTGAAATATTAGTTGCAATTCACCATATAGAGAGAGGTACTGTCACAGCCAAGAAGAGGGAATAATGAGCCTGGTCTTTGATGGCGTACATGAGCCGTGAAATCCAGCCTCACTTCTGGCCTTCACGCTCTATAAAGTTACTGTTTAAGCCAGTGTGATTCTGACCCACTGTTTCTACAGTAAATAGAACCACAGCGTTTCCAAATCCATTCTGAGTTTCTCCACGTGCAGAATGAAGGGCTCCAATGAAAGTGTGACAGCTAGGTTGACATGTGCGTCGGTTCCAGGACACATCCTACCAGCATCAGCTTACCTGCTCTGCTTTCCTGACGGAACTGGATGAAGCAACAGGTAGACAGAAGTGTGTGAGAGGCCTCTATTCTGCCCAAGTCCAGTGACATGGTCAGGATAGAGGTTGGGGAGTTGGGGGCAGGCACCTGGGTTGCCAGTCCTATCTGTCAGTTGTTGATCTTGGTCAGATCTGCTTGATGAGCCTGCACTCCAGTAAGGTGGGACTGCTGCTGCCTGCTTGGGAGCTGGGTCAGACTGAAAGGATCTGGTCTGCATGAAGGCCCTCCCACTCAGAGCCTAGCCTGAGCATTAGGTAGAGTCATAGAAAATTGCCACTGTCTGTCCATCTGGGACCTTATGTAAATGACACCATCCCAGGGTTTAATGAAATAATTACAAATGGATTAATAGTGGAATTGGGAGTGGATGATGTTATCAGGATAATTTAAAACATTATTTTGGTATCATACTATTCAGTGAAAGTTTGTATTTTAGTTTATTTTTTAGCGTGCCTTTCGCTTCACTGTGTGTGATTTGAAACCTTAGCTGATGAACTAACTTACCCAGTTGTTTTTCAAGACTGTGTAGTGGGCTTAATTCACTGTAACCCAAGGCCTGTAATTATGAATTCTTTAAAGTGAGATTCTAATGTATGAACTGAGATTGTAGACGATTACCTTGTAGAAAGTAAATGAGATTTTTTAATTTGTTTACTTTGTCCATGGTAACACATCTTGTGTGTGTGTTAAAAAATTATCGAACTATTATGATGACAGTGTATTTTCTTAGGTAATTATAACCTGACTAAAGCCTAAAACCTTAGTTGCATTTCACTGGATCTTTACCACAGACTTTCTTTAGATTTGTAGACATTAATGCTCCTTGAAGTGTAGGGATTCTTTAAGGCCCCAGTGCTTGCATGTGGTGGTGCTTGTTAAGCGCGGGTTCAAGTGGATGGTTGTAGACAGGTGGGTGCTTATGGACACTCAGACACCTCAAGCCCACTGTCTTCAAGTCGATGCAGGGTCCAGTGATCCTATAGAACAGGGTATCACTGTCCTGTGAATTTCTGAGACTGTATTTCTCTATATCTGTATTTCTTGTCTTTCTCCCAAGGAGGCGGCTGGTGGTTTTGAACTGCTGACCCAGTATGTTGTCTACTGTGCCAACAGGGCTCCTCAGGGAAGCATAAAACCAAGGGGCAGCCTCAACATGTATTTCATGTAGTACTTGAACTTACTGAGCTCAGGGGCCCAGGTGAGTGGTCCCTTAGCAATGCTGATATCACTATCCACAACTGGGTATGGAAATTTGGAAATGATTTTTGAATGATGATTTAATGATCCTTGGGATTTTCCACTCTTTTTGAGTTTGCCCTTATCTTGGCTCCTTTTAGAAAACTGTAGGTCAATAGGATAAGAGGTCTTTAGGGGTTTTCTTGTTCTGAGGCGGGATGCTGACCATGTGTCTCCCCTCCTCCCCCATCTGTGAAGTCTTCTCAGGGGCACTTGTTATTTATACATTGGGGTTCCTTCCCATCAGTGCTGTGTTTTCCTTTGGATGAAGGAGACTTTTCCTCAAAGTAAAAGTGCAGTAGTGTGTGTGTGTGTGTGTGTGTGTGAAAGAAACTTTGTATGTGGCAAATTGCCAAATATAAGTTATTTTTATCAGTTCATCCCTCTGAAAAGAAATAGGCTGCATTCGGAGAGTGGCTGGGACTGTAGTTAATAGTCAGATCTTTATTCCCTCTCTCACAGACTTGGAGAACCTTTTCCTGGGGCTTCTGAAGGCATTGGGGACCTTACTGAAGGACACCATTCTCCAGGGCCAGAGATGAAGTCTTCTTGATGGGCTCTGACCAGGGTGCTCTTGCTTCAGCCCAAAGGGACAGAACTGCTGCTCTCTGTAGGAACGGGGAGGCTCGTCTCCACGTGTGACCTGTGTTCTCCTCTTTGGTGGCCAACTGCATCTACACATGGTGTGATCCAGACCTACTGGAATGCTGGGACAATAGCAAGCACTCTGAGTTTTCATTCTTTAGGCCTGGGCAGCTTTACACCACGCAGCTCCTTTCATAGGAGGTGAGCGAGGGAAGGCCTGTAGGCAGTGCGGTGGGTCCTTGGCCTGAGGGAGAGGAAGAGGAGGCAGAACACTGCCGCCTGAGCTGCATGTCTGCCGGGACTAGATCTGCTGGATTGTCTGGGCCACCCCATAATCAGAAGGGAGGGGAAAACTATTCTGTTTAACCATGTTCTACAGCCTAGGTGGGTAATAGGGGATACGAGTTGGGTTGCTAATGATAGGCTCAGCTGCTCCCTGGGAGAAAGATGAGGGGAAATTCTGTTCCATAAAGAGTTACTACTCTGTCCTAGAGGGTCACTCTGAGTCAGAATTAGCTCAATGGCAATGAGTTTGCTCTGAGTCGTAGCCCCAGGAGGCTGAGGAGAGGCAAGAAAGCATTCTCAGCAGGAAAAGCAAGACCAATCCAGCAGACAACATATCATCTGTAACCTCCCATCTATGTGTGCTGGGTGGGCTGCAGGATTGGCTGCAGTTATTTAAAAAAAAAAAAAGAGCCTAAACAAGTACAGCTGTGTGAAGAACCATTATTCCTGCAACAATCATCCATCTTGTCAATTTGTGAGCTATCTCCAGTGAGGACTGTGGATTTTTTTTTTTTAAATCCAAGTGCTAAATGTAATGTTTCACGTTGAAAGGGCACGATGCTGTTTTCAAGGGAGGCATGGTGATGATGGCGTCAGCTAAGAGCTCCTGCTGGGCCCGTGGTCAGCCCTGCTGCTTTTAGCCAGTTAGAATGGTCTGAGAGGGAGAGGCTGACTGAGGTCATGCTTGCCCATAGAAACAGGCATGTAGAGCTCTGTGAGCACTTGAGCCGGCGGCAGACTCTGCTCATGACTAGGAGGCTCCTACCCGGTTTGGAGATCACTCTTGTAGTGTCTGACCCCATGGCTAGCCAGACCACCAGCCCCAGGCTTGCCCCAACAGCGTGGTAAGTGGAACAGAGGGATGCCCGTGCAACTGTGGAACCTGTTGAGACTGACAAGGGCCCATCAGGCCTGGAGAGTCATCCCGACCCTCAGGCCCTCAGTACAGTGCTTGTCTCCAGGGACAGCCCCTCTGCAGTGCTGAACAGCCCCCTCTGTCCTGCAGTGCCGCCCCTTTGGACCTCCTCTATTTGCCTCCAGCCTGGTTAGCTCCTCCATGCACACAGCTGTCACCCACAGAGTACCCACTGCCTCTGCCACACTGCCCTGTGGGGCGGAAACCAAATGCTGCTCTGTTGGCAACTGAGCCGTGACAGAGCTGTCCCAGCAATGTTTAGTTCATGAATCTTTTGATCTGGCCTTCCCAAGAATGTCAGCAAGGCCACTTGGATTGGCGTTTGGGCTGATGGTATGTTTTGTTAGGCTCCTAATGTGTTTTCCATGGTTTCTAGTTGTGCACATTCTAAGGAAATCGGTTTTTCTAAATTGTTCTCAGGAGGAACCTCGAACTCCTCTGGCCTGCACACGGATGCTCCCGCATCGGCACCCTGGTGCCCAGGAACCTCGGGCACCACAGCAAGCTGACTACTGTGAAATGCACTTGCCCTGGCCTCAGGCTGGGCTGTGCCATTCAGAAAGGCGAGTTTGACCGTGGCCCCCAGGCTTGATGTGGGGGTCAAGTCTCCAGACCTGGTTGTGTCTGACTGTAGACCATCGCACTTTGCTTCTGGGGATAGAGTTCATTTTTTCATTCACTTACCTGTGTCTTCACTGGACTTTGAGTGAGCAACTACTCAATGCCAGGTGCACTGGGGGTAGAAGGCGCAGTAGATATAGTTCTTGCTCTCACAGCTGTACTTACTAACATCCGACCTTAAAGACACTGTCATTGACTAGCATGGTGAAATGGAATTGATTTAGTCCCTATTCAAATTATATACCGTATGTACTCATGTATAGGCTGAGTTTTTCAGCACATTTTAATGTAGTTTTTGTGGTAAAATTAGGTGCCTTGTCTGAAATTTGGGTTAGCTTATACTTGAGTATGTAAGATGTGTGTGTGTGTGTGTGTGTGTATTAGTGTGTGTGTGTATAGGAAGAAAAGCCAAAGATATTTAAAAACACTAAAGAATGGATGCCTAGTTTATTCAAAGGTGGAACTATTTCCCCCTTTCCTATTGTGAGAAAATGTGTGCGTGGGTCTCCGCAGGCCCTGCTGCCAAGCAGCTGATGGGGACAAGCAGTGTGTAGAGTGTCAGTTGTGAACTCTGCACTCAGGAGAGAGCCTGGTCAGGGCTGGGCTTCAGTGGGCTGTCTGTACCCTTACAATTCCTGAAGCCCCAGAGACGGGGCAGTCTGCATGTTGCCAGAAGCCCAGTGAGGGCGGATTACTCTCGCCCCCCTGTGTGACTGTTGGACTGCGGTTGAGAATGTGGGCCACGTCTCCCTGTGGTCTGCTCATGGCTTTTCCCTCAGGCTTTCTTTCCTGAGGTCACTTTTCTTTAGCCTCCCCTTTAACTGTTGGTGACCAGGGCAGCCCTTTTCCCAGACCACGCGTCCTGTTCTTTATGGGCAGTCATGTTCACCCCCCGGTGTGAACTACTACTTTCATACCTGTGGCACTCAGATCTCTAGCTTACACCAGCTCTGGGCTGTCCCCGGAGCTGGCACCATTGCGCTCCCTCAGACTTCATCCCTGCTCTCTACCACCTGTCCTCCATGCCCCTCCCCCAGTTCATGTGGCCCTGGCCCACCACTCAGGCTAGGCGCTAGAGTGAGCCCAGTCTGTCCCTGACCTATTAGCTCCTGGAATTGGGTCTCCAGTTCTGACCTTTCTAATTTAGTTCTCATCTAACATTCCCAATAATTCATTGTATCTCTTCTTCCTGTTCTCACAGACTGTGACTAGGTCCTGGCCCTCACATTTCTTGTTTAGGTCGTCATCGAGGTCTCACACAGCTCCCTCTGCTCTAGCCTTGATCTTTGTCTAACCAAGACTCCTTCTCTCCCAGTGTGTTGTTAGATTGACTACTTCAAAATAAAAAAAAGTCTCACCAGTGACCTGCCAGATCAAAAGCCTCAGTGACATCTGATTGCCTGTAGGATAAAATCCAGATTCCAGGACAGCCCCGTTGCCGCCTTGACCTTGCTTTTACCACCCCTGCCCTCTGCACACGCTGTTCCCTGTTTGATGCGCTTCATTCTCGGACCTCCGTACTCTCCTGCTTAGCTCCTCGGAGTCTGCAGGGCATCTCCCGTCACAGCAGGGCCTCCCAACAGTCTATTGATAAATTGTCAGGTTTCTGGTCTGTTCATTTCATTGGGCCGAGATATTTGTGTCCTTGTCTCTCAGCAGAGTTTCCAGGTGCCTGCCAGATATTTGAAGAATGGAGGAGTGAGTGATTATCAGAAAAGACTTTCATGTTTTATTAGGAATCCGTTATGTTATCATGCATAATCAGTTATGTGTATCATGCATAAGATACACAGATTATGGCACATATCAGGAAAGAAGTAGCTACAATGGTAAAATGGTTAAAATCCAAGGCTGCTACCCACAAGGGCAGCTCCAACACACCAGCTGCTCCCCAAAGGAAAAATGTCAATCAACTTCCTTAAGGTTACCACCTAGAAAGCCCAATGGGCCATGTATATGTGAGAAAGAGCTTTAGGTCACGAAGTAATTATGCATCGTAAAAACACCCCTGTCCAGTTTAACGCAAGTCCATTCAATCCCACACTAGTTCATCAGACCCTTTCAGACTCACACAGTCACAAGCAATGGTGCCGAATGCAGGAGTATCACCAGCTGGATCCAGTGGCAGGAGCAGGGCTCTGGCAGCAGTCAGGGTCAGCCGTCAGGAAGGCGACGGACGGCACGGCCACCATCAGGCTGTGACCGATGGACAAGTTTAATACCATCCTCGAGTTGACGTGAAACCACAGTCGCTATGAGCCAGTGGCGGCTAGATGGCAGTGGGTTTATTTTTGTGTTGAAAGAACGTACTCCAAAAGATTCCAGTTCTTTAAATTTATTGAGATTTGTTTTATTGCCCCCAATATGGCCTATCTTGGTAAATGCTCCGTGTGAACTTCTCAGGAAT
This sequence comes from Nesogale talazaci, assembly GCA_004026705.1. NCBI lineage: Eukaryota > Metazoa > Chordata > Mammalia > Afrosoricida > Tenrecidae > Nesogale > Nesogale talazaci. The sequence goes on from PVJH01006480.1 coordinate 52,825, forward strand.
AGGAATGTTTTTTTGGTGATTTTTTTTTTTTGGTTGTTGCTCTAAAAACAGGGCTTCAAAAAGTTTGTGGGAAATTCCATTATCTGATAGCTCAATTTTCCCATGAACTTTTAAAAGTCCCCTTCTGTTTCCTTCTTTATCTTCTATTTCTATCAGTTAATGAGAAAAGTTGTAAAAATCTCTGACTAGCTTTGTATATTTATCTTTAAATTTTTGTTAGTGTTTTAAGACGGTTATTAATTAAACACATGCACATTAAGGGTTGTTATGTCCTCTTGGTGAATTGACTTCATCCTGACAAATGTCCCTCTTTAACCCTAGCAATATTCTTTACTCTTAAATCTACTTTGTCTGATAACAGTCTAGCCACTGTGGCTTTTTCTTGATTAATATTAGCATATTACATTTTCCTCCATCTTTCTATTTTTAACTGACCCTTGTCTTCATATTTAATGCAGCTTTCTTATAGACAGCATGTCTCACTCTCACTCTAGTTGGTCTTATTTTTAATCCTGACAATAATTTTTTAATTGGCATGTTTAGATCATTTATATTTATTGTCATTTTTATATGATTGAGTTTATTCTCTTGGATTCATTTTCCATGGATTCTATCTGTTCTTTGTTCCTTATTTTTTTCCACCTCAATTCCGACTTTTTATGGGTAGGGATTAATTTGATATATATGTGTGTGTATATACACACACATATATTTATACACACTTATACATATGAGAAATTGACTTATTAGCCAGTTTTCTGTGTGTACGTGTGTTTTTCCATTTACTATTTACTGTAGGGCAGAGTCCCAAACTTACTTGGCCTACTGCCCCCTTTTACAAAAAGATATTACTCAGCACCACTGTGGTAATTAAAAACTTTTGTACTAAAGCTCATAGTCCAGGATAAAGTATAGGTATCTGTTTTTGCAGCCCCCCCTCAATTGTTGTACCACCCCCTTCCCCAGGGGAGCAGTCTCTCCACTTTAGGAAACACTGCTCTGCCATATAAAATATACATCTTTTTCTACCATAGCTTGCCTTAAAATAATTTCATATGTACTTAATGAAAACTTAAAATGGTATATATACTTTTCTTCCTTCCACCTCTTTTCCTACATTAAAAAAATCACTTTTATATGTTTTACGTGGAGTTCTGTTATGTAGTGGTTATGCTTGGATTGCCAACTGCAAGGTCAGCTGTTCAAGATCACTGGCTACTCTACAGGAGAAAGACCAGGTTTTTCATTCTCTTAAAGAGTTAACAGGGCTGAGCCCCAGTGGCGTAATGGTTGTGCGCGGGACTGCGGCCCACTGGGTTGGAGGTTCAATTCCAGCTCCCAGGAGCAAAGGCTGGGCCTCCTACTCCCACCACCTGAGGACAGTGATGCCTACAATAAATAATAAACAAGCAAACAAACAAACAAATACAGTATTGGAAACCCACATGGACAATTAGATCCTATCTTTTAGAGTCATGTGTTAGGCAGGGTTCTCTAGAGAAGCAATACCAGGAAAGTTTTTATAGTGAAGAGATAATATAACAGCAAATCAGTCCCCACAGAAGTAGAGAGCTCAGTCCGACTCCCTTTCATCCAACTCACTCGCCCAAGGCCACGGAGGCAGACAGGGCGGGGGGAGCTGAGGTGACGAGGGGCAGCAGAGGCCACTCACACAGCATGGTGAAGCAGGTCGCGGTTGAGCCTCACGCAGTGGGCTGGAGGGGCGACATCTGGGGTGGGGTAAGAGGAGTCGAGTGGCCCTACAGGCAGCAGACACGGCAGGTGGAGCATGCCGTGACATAGAGCAGCACGGCACAGCGACCACGGTTGGCGCAGCAGAGCGTGGCACAACCATCGACCTTCAGATAGCACTGCCCACATACGGAGGGAGGCAGCTGGATTAAGACATGTGCTGGTTGGGCCACCAACGAGAGACAGACAGACAGACAGGCCTTCAGAGAGCCATCTGTTTAGGTTGCACCACCAAAGGAGGTCGTCAGACTGTGATATGTTGTCACAAAAAAAACTAACTAGCACAGTCACTGAGTTGAGATTGATTTCAAGGCAGTGAGTTTTTGGATATGTTTCACTCTGTAGTTATGATTGTGTGCCTTTGGTGGCACAAGAATTGTTAAGGATTCGGGTGCTCCCAGAAAGTCCACGGCTCAACTGCTCCACAAGAAAAAAGAATGCGTTGATTCTTTTTTGTTAAGATTACAGCTTAGAATGCCCTCTTCTGTTTTAAAGGATTGTCTTAAATATGATTGTTATCATATATGTCATGAACCTCACATATTTTTAATTTGCTTTTAGCATCTATAGTTTTAAGAGATTGAAAAGCATAAGGGTAAAATCCACTTATTTACCATTTATGGTATTCTACATTTCATTGTATAGCCTCAGGTTTCTCTTAGGCAATATTTTGCTTTGGTCTAAGAAACTTATTTTTGCATTTCTTGTGGTGGGTGTCTGCTGCCATCAAGTCCTCTTATTTTCTGTTTATACTGTTATTTCTGAAGATTTTTTTGGAGAGACTATGGAATATTAATCCCCATCTCTATCCCTGTCGTGTTTTATATATGTTGCTTCATTGTATTCTGCCTTGTGTGGTTGCTAAAAGGTGGTCTGCTGTTATTCTTTGTTCTTGTTTATTTTAGAACTTTCTATTTTATCACTAGATTTCAACAATTTTATTGTGATATGCCTTAGTGTTTCTTGTGCTTGGAGTTCAGAGAACTTCTTATATCTGTTGATATATTGCTATAAAATTAGAATATTTCCAGGCATTATTTTTCAATACTCTTTTTTTGTCCTTATACTGGATTCTCTAGAGAAGAAAAAACAGTGAAGCTCTGTGTGTGAGTTTTATGAATTTATATCAGGAAAAAGGACACTGTTCTGAAAGTGAACAAGTCAAATTTGGGCAGGTTCCAAGTCTGTGGGTAGATTTTTAGACTGGAAGCTTCTATTACCACCAGCAACTGCAGGGCCTGAGGAACCTGGTAGTCAGGAGGACACAGGATGGAGGTTGTGGGGAATGAATGTATGATCAACATGTCAAATGACAGGTCACTGGTTCCTACCAGGATTGGCAGGTTGTTTGCTCAAGTCTAAAGAACTAGAGGCCAATGGGCCAGAGATAGACCCTGCAAAAAGCAAAGTAAACTTTTCCACAGTATCCTTTATATTGGAAGCAGGCCACACCCCTAAGGAAACTTGTGTTAGGGCTGTGATCTGAGTAAGGGTGTCGCATCCCACCCTAATCTTTTTGCAACTAATTGGCTACTTATAGCAGATTCCATTATGGAGTTTATTATAATGTGTTAGGTCACATCATGGGGCATTTCTAGATCTTGGACCTGCCAAACCAGTGAGAATCCTGACTTGAGTTGACATAAAGCCTGTCACAATTCTCTACATCTCTTCTGAGAATTCAATTAATATTGCCCTTTTATTGCTGATGATTTGCTTCCCCCCACCCCTCCTTTTTCTCTCTCTCTCAGCGAGGGCAAAATGTCTGATGGAGAAAATTACAATGTGAAGAAATAGGGTAACTTCATGTTTTACGTTTTGATGATAGCAGTTCTTCAGAAAGCTCTAGAATCACACTGAATTTGTTTGCCGTCTCGTCTTCACATTTCTACCACTGATTCATCCTATATTATCTTACCACAATAAGCAAGAAAATACTGACACAGATTCTCCTGCTTAAACTCAGTTCCACAGTCCACTAGCTTGTCTCACTGTCAGAGGTGGCTTACATGGTGCATTGATGCGAGAAGCTATGCCTTTATCATTTCAAATGCAGAAGGGTCGTCAGGGTGGACATTTTCAGTGGAGCCTCCAGACTAATACAGACTAGGACGGAGGAAGAAAGGTGGTCTACTTCTGAGGGATTAGCTACTGAAAATATTATGGATAGCAGCAGAACACTGTCTGATAGAGTACCGATGTCAAGGGCTTCGGTGGAAAGCAAATGTTACGAACCCCAAATAAAATGATTTTTAAAAAAGAAAAAAGGTGTCACTTTGAGGACGAAGCTGCTCGGGACCCAAGCCCTGGTATTTTCAATGACCTCCTATTCATGTAAAGGCTGGAAAATGAATAAAAAAAGACTACAGAAGAATTAATGCATTTGAATTAGGATGTTGGTGAATTATACTGAAACTACCGTGGGATGCTAGAAGAAGAAACAAATCTGTCTTGGAGCCAGTAAATATTGCCAGAATGCTCTGTATAAGTCAAGTTGGTGAGATCTCATTTGAGGTACTTTACATGCTACTAAGATAATCAGTCCCTAGGGAGAAACACTCCTTCCCCTCCTCCCCACCCCCCACATCGTGCTTAGTAGAATGGAGGGTCAGTGAAAAAGGGGAAAACCCCAAATGAGATGGATTGGCATAGTAACTGCAACATAGCAAAGGTGGTGAGGATGGTGCAGGACCAGATGGTATTTTATCCCGTCCATAGGCTTGCTGTGGTGTGGAACTGATTTGTTGGCAGCTAGCAACAAGTAAAGTTGTGGGAAACTAAACTAAATCATAATATGATTCTTGAACAACATTATCTAGATTAGGTCTAAGAGCGTGATAATCTTCATGGCCAAATGGCACACTCCCTACCCAAATAAGGGTTCTAAATAGGTACTTTTGTTGAGGATTGTCTCCACCCCGGCAGATGCTTTGTATATGCTGTCTGATATCCTGTAAAACTCTTCCAGATGGACGTGATGTTTTCTTTATTGATAAGGAAACTGAGACCCAGAGACTGTGTATACCTTATTTGCCGAGACCTGTCAAGAATGCATAATGGGCATCCGTATTGTGGCCCTCAAGGAGTCCTGGTGGCTTACTGCTTATGCGTTGAGTTGTGGGCTGCAAGGTCAGCAGTTTGAAACAACCAGCCACTGGATAAAGACTGAGCTTTCTACTCTTGTACAGGGTTACAGTCTCAGAATCTCACAGGGGTGGTTCCATCCTGCCCTAGAGGGTTCTTAGGCATCAGCATCGACTCAATGGCAGTGAGTTTGATTTTTATTCTGACCCTCTGACTGCACCTCCTGCTCCCCGCTTGAGTTTGTGTGCTTTCTCTTTTGCCATGCAGACTTCATAATTTTAACCTACATCTCATTTGAATTGTAAAAATTTTATGTCGCCTCTGTTTAATAGATGGTACGCCATTCTGAGAACTCTGTTTGCCAGTGGTATTTCTGCTATGGTTCCTGACATCTGCTTATTTGAATGTATTTTGACATGTGTTGAAGTGGGGCTAATTTGGTTGTGATTCTGGCTGTGCATGCGTTTTCGAGCTGACCCATCTGCCACACATGTGCATTTTAGAAAAGGAGCACATTCTTCGCTGGGCTCAGTAACACCTTTCCACTTCCCTCTGTGTGTGATCTGTTGTCTAAAGTATCGTGTTGAAAAAGTTGAGAAGTGATTTTGGAAAGAAGGAAGTGAGGAATCTGTTGCTGGAGTGTCATTTAGAAACAGATGAGCTAATGGTGGAAGCCAAGATGGTCACATTGCACCACAAAGGGAGTTATTTTACTGTAAAGGTCAAAGTAACAGCATCCTTTTGGATTTCAGCAAGAAAAAATTAGGAATATACAATAGCATGGCTATGAAATAAAATAGCCTATACTATAAAGGCTTATTAGCCCATTTCATAAACATCCAAATGATTAGAGACATTATGTTACTTGACCTTCAAACACATCTGGAAATAACTCTTTGGGGAGCCTTTGCAGATTTCCCTTCCTCAAGCCTGAACACCCACAGTGAATATTACAAAGGGAGTCAGATTTGTGCCTTCTGATCTGTTGCTTGTTAATGGTCTGGAGCTATTTTAAATCCTCAACTAGATAAGAATTTAGGGACTAAACAAAGGACTGTTTCCTCTGTTTCTTAGAGGCACATTCACAAGGCTCACACCTCCTTTGCAAACCCTGTTTCTGAATGGTTGGGCCTGATCTCTGGTGGATGGTGTGTGGCATGGCATATACTGGAGGTCAGAGCTTGCTAAAGCAGATTGTCTCAGGATACTAGGCTAGATTCATTTATGACAGATCCTTACTGTACTTTCAAATCAGTAATAGAATAAAGTGAACAAGACACGTTCTTGCTCTTTATGGAATTTATATTCTTTTGGGGAAGCTTGACCATGGACAAATTCTGTGACACATACAATATAGTAATACAAAGAAATGTTAGGTCTCTTGAACAATAAATATACCTCAGTCCTTGGCTCCGCGCAAAAAAGAATTTAAGCCAAAACCTGGTTTGTGATTCAAACAAGTCTTATGAAGATTAAAAGAAATTTTAGGTTTAGTTTGGCCGCTAGAAAATTTCCCATACACATCTACCAGCTGGGAATAGTTGCCGAACAGAGAGAGATGGGCTAATGGCGTTTCTCTTTTCAAGCTTTTTGGTGAAGGGCGTGGCTGATGACTCTGGCAGACTCTATTGGCTGAATCAACCACCTAACACAGTTGAACCAATCGAGTTGCAGCATTTTCTTCCGAAGCCCAGATCTTGGAGCCTGCTCAATGTGTCACCGCTTCATTCGGCCCCTAATGGAAGCCCCGCCCCTTCCGCTATCTTATCTACCTATCAGAAACATAGAGGGACATGGGGGAAAGAATGCAGCAATAGTGGGCTGCTGTTACTGGCATCAGGCAGGACAAGGGAGCTATACTCAGTGAATGAAAATTGGGCAGTAGAAAGTCTGTGCGGCAGGATAGACCAATGAAGCATTGTGGGAGTGACAAAGAGGCGGGAGAGGAGAGCAGAAATAGGTCACTAAAGACATTTTAGGCAGCTTGAATATCATGAAGGAGAATGGGGGGAGGGTGAAGCAGAGTATTGGAGACTTGGTGCTACTGGGTAAGTATTGAACTTGTGTGCACACAAGGTGTGCAGTTCAATGAAGTTCTGCATTCTTGTAAAGACTTAAAGCCTCAGAAACCCTCTATAGTTACGCTTGAGTTGGGATAGATTTGGTAGTAGGAGGTTTTCAGAAGAAGGCCGTAGGTGGTGGTTTTGGGAAACTAAGTAAGGGTTTTCACCATTTGTTCTTGATCGTATGCTACCTCCTGAAATGGTGAAATGTTTACGAGATTTTTTTGGTGCGATTACTCTGTTTCCTTTCCATCTTTTTTTGATGCTTCCTGCATCGTTCAATATTTTCATCTTTTAAGATTGCGTTTCAAGGCTTGAATTTATCTTTAGTTCTCCCAGTGTCTAAGATATGCTGAGTACGTTCTTCCCTTTTGGTTCTTTTAATTCTATCCTTGCGCATTTCATTATAATATTTAATTTTGTCTTCTCCAGCTATCCTTTGTAATTTTCCTTGGCTTCATCCTTTTTTTCCAATTGCGTTTGCTTCTCTGCAATTAACAGCAATTTTCAGAGTTTATTTGATATTTTCTTTTTTCCCTGCTTTTAAATGGCCTTTTGCTATCTTCCTGAATGGTCTCAATATCGTCCCACAATTATCAGGTCTTCTATTATTAGTGTTCTTGAAATCCAGGTGCACTAGACCCAATGTTGTAGTTTTTTTTCCCCTAATCCTACCCCCCCCCCCACCCCGGTTGTATTTTGACTCTTGTGAACTTATTTTAATTTTCGTCAGCTTTATCTTGAATTTACACATTAGCAATTGATGGTCTCTTCCACAGTCAGCTCCTGAACTTGGTTTCAGCTGCTTATATTGAGCTTCTCCATTGTGTCTTCTCACAGATGTAGTCAACTTGATTTTTGTGTGTATTTCATCTAGGGAAGTCCATGTGTTTAGTCATCTTTTGTATTGTTTAAAAAAGGTTTGCAAAATTCTATCATGTGACCTCCAGCTTCATTTCTGTTACCAAATACATATTTACCAAGGACTGTTCCTTCCTCTCTGTTTCCAACTCATTGTAAGAAAGATCAAAATCCTCACAACCAGATCCATATGATAAATGGAGGAAAAGTTGAAGCTGTCAAGGAGTTTGTCTCGCTTGGATCTGCAATCAGTGCTTGTGGAAGCAGCAGCTAAGACATCAAAAGATATATTAGGTAAATTTGCTGCACAAGACCTCTTTAGAGTATTGGAGAGTGAGGTTATTATTTACTTTGAGGACTAAGGTATATCTGACCCAAGCCATAGTATTCTCCATTGGCTCATATGCGTGTGAAAGTTGGACATTGAATAAGGAAGATGTAAGAAGAATCGATGCATTTGAAATACTGAAAGCATCATGGACTGCTAAAAGAACAGGTCAATCTGTGTTAGAAAAAGTAATACCAAAGTGCTCCTTAGAGGCAAGATGGCAAGACTTCATCGTACATGCTTTGGACAACATTATCAGGAGAGACCAGTCTGGAGAAGGATATCATGCTTGGTAAAGTAAAGGGGCAGTGAAAGAGAGGAAGACCCTCAACGGGATGGATTGTCATGGTGGTTGCATCAGTGAACTTGGGCCTAGGAACAATTGTGAGGAAAACACAGGACTGTGTAGTGTTGCATATGGTTTTACATGGGGTTGCTGTAGGTTGGCGCTGATTCAACAACAACCAGAGGGGAAGAATACGTCAGGAGTATCAAGAATTTTGTTTGGGACCTGTTAAGTGTGTGATGCCTAACAGATGTGCAAGGAGCAAGGACGAGCAGAGCTCTCAGTGGGATTTCTGAGTCAAAAGTTGGGCGAGTTTTACCAGAGAGGCTGGGGTTTGAAGTGGAGCTTTGTCATCAGGCACAGTTTTTGTAAAAATTGGACTGTGCTGTCTGGGAGTTAGACAGTTCTGAAAGTGAAGCCTGGGATAGGCCAAGACTTTCAGTACCAGAGGAAGAGGAGGAAGCAAAGGAGACCCGTGGGGACCCCAGACTAGAGGGTGAAATGGGAGAAGATCCAGGAGGACATGGTATTTTCAGGCCCCCAGAAAGCTATGTTTGAAGGAAGAGAGAAGGTGTGCTCTAGAGAAACCAAGCTGCAAGCCGGCGAGTAAGGGCACTACTTGTAAGAAGGGGTCTAAGGCCACACGCCAACACCCTTGATTCCCTCACCTGCACCAGGTTCACAATCACTGCCCAGTTAAATGTACTGTGGCTAATATCAGAGCCCTGATAAGAACATACAGTCTGACTCTACTGGAACAGCACTGATAATTGTGTGTGACTCTTAGATAGGCTGTGTGGCAGCTCAGCAGGCATTCCAGAAATGCTCTGAACAATGATACTAGCTTTGGAATGAGCACGGAAACTCCCCCAGTTGGCTTCCTTGTAGGAGAGCAGGTTTAGGTGCGTAAATTCAGGTTCTTTGTGGTTAGATTAACCCCATAACTTGGAGTGCCCTAGGCGGTTTCCATTTGACTAGGATGCCCAGGAGGAAGAGCCAGCTGTGAGAAGCAGAGAGCAGAGAGGTGCCAACTCCTGCCCTCCTCTGCCACGGAGTCCCTGATGAGGAACCAGGATTCTTCCTGGGGGATTGCTTCATTTGTTACCGTCATTAGGTGCTGTTGAATCGGTCCACCGCATAGTGACCCTATGGAAAGCATAATGAAGCACTGCCCAGTCCTGCCCACCTTCACAGCAATTGCTGTGTTTGAACTGACAGCTTCAGAAACCCTAGAAAGCAGGGCTCCTCTGCCCTGGAGGGTTGCCATAAGCTGTGTCCACACAATGGCAATAGAATGGGCTTTCAGTTTGATACTTTCTATGTCCCACTAGATTCCACACAGAGTAATCCTTCTGGCTTCGAGGCTATTTCCTGGGCTTCCATCGTCTTTCAGAACCAGCCATGCCATTTTTCTTCAGGGGTGGGGTATTTTTTTCATTTTCTATTATGCTTGTATGTAGGCTTGATTTATTCCATAAGTACTTAACAGGCAAATTTTATATTCTAATTGTTATTGTAACTTCATAGGATCCTGTGGTCAATCCTTTTGTGGAGTCACCTTGAAATGGATCTGTTTTGTAAACCTCTCTTTTATTATGTTAGATTTAGTCGAAACAGGTGAGAGCACACCTGCCTTGTGCACACCCTTTCTCAGGGTGGCATGCAAAAGAAACCTTGCTAAATTTTTCATGTACATTGCACCCTACACTAGTTTCACTTTGATGCCCATTCATTCAGAGAGGATTGGTAAAGTGTGGAACTCTCCAGACTATGCTCCCATCATGGCAAATGGTCTCCATGTATACCAGTCATTTGTAAAAAGAATGATTTGCCTAAGTCTTGTGCCTCGACCTCCAAGCAACACCACTCGTGGGACACCTAATCATGGACTGTGGAGTTGTGAGTTGAGGATCCTTCAAGCCCTACTTCGCCATGCTCCTGGGATATACATCTCTTGAGCTGGGGACTGCTGGACTCTGTCATCTGGTTGACTGTTGGTGACCTGCTCTGCTGTTTGCTGCCTGTGACCAGATAGCCTGAATTGCTCTACAGAGGACTACTCAGCGGCCCTCAAGACTTGAAGGACTGCCAGTCTTCTAGCTGTCTCACGCAAGTGAGTTGCACTGAGCAATCTGTACTGCTTTATAGACAGTTAACTGTTGCTAGAGACATGGTGGCGGCAGTTGCAGTGGTGTGTAGGCCTCTGATAGAAGAGCCGATGACTTAAGACTTCTTTCTTATCTTATATACCTTTTTCTATATATAAATATATTAAAAGAATTACTAGTGTCCTGATTTTATTTCTCTAAGAGAACCCTGCCTGACACAAGTGGTACCAGGAGAGTTGCCTAAGATTAAGCATTATCCTCAAAAGTACTTGTGTGTGCTTTTATATTCTGGGGCTACCTTTGTTTTTATTGATATTTTAATCTGAGGACATCTATGGCAATATTCAACATAGCAAATCTAGCCTGTCTGATGACTTGGTTTGTGTGTGTGTGTGTGTGTGTGCGTGTGTGTGTGTATAAACTATTTATTAATAGACAAGGTTGATAGTCTTTATTTCTTCTTGGACACACCCACAGTTCGGCCATGGCGACCAGTGGTCTTGGTGTGCTGGCCTCGGATGCAAAGGCTGGCTGTATTTGCCATCCTTCACATCTTTCTGTCTATTCAAGAACCAGTCCGGAATCTTGTACTGCTGTGCATTCTGCATGATGGTGATCACCCGCTCAACCTCGTCTTCGGTGAGCTCTCCTACTCTCTTGGTTGTCCCGGCCTGCGGGACATTCAAACATGGATTTTTGGATCCGGAGCCTGGAAGACGAAGATGGGCAGGGGACGCGAAGAATGGAAGCAAGACAGGTTTCTGATTAAGCCTGGTTTATTGGGGCAAAACTTAGGGTATATAAAGCCAATGGTCAGGAGTAAGGGTCACAGCTTATGCTAATGAGGTAGAGTCAATAGGGGCCAATCCTGGCTGAGTGCCAGATAAGGAAAAAACACGCGCAAAAGGGGCTGTAGTCCTCAACTCGGTCCAGTATGCTAATGGGGTATACAGGAGCAAAGCGGGGGCAACTTAAAGCAACCAATCACAAAGCTACAATATAATCTAATGGACTAAAGGTTACAACATATGTAAGCACTAGAAAACAATACAAAGGTATAATAACTAAAATGTAACACAAACAAAGCAAGCTATATGGCTTATGCAAAAGGGTAAAATATAAACTAAACATAGATGCCAGGAACCAATACAGGAAAAGACTGTGTGTGTCCCAGCATGAGATAGGTGTCCTTTGTGCATTTGGTGGTCTTTGATAAAGCTCTGGGGCAGGAGGGACTGTTTGCAGAGCAAACAATGGCCTCTGAATCCGGCTCTCCACACTTGGTGAGGTCGATGTCTGCTTTCATCAACACCACATGAGTGTATCTTTGCCCCCACACCCTTAAGGGCCATGATGGCAAAAGCTATTTTCCGCCGCCCATCAATGTTGGTGTTGAGTACTTTCAAGATGTGCTGGAACTTCTCAGGGATTACTAGAGACATGGCGGCGGCAGTTGTGGTGGTGTGTAGGCCTCCGATGGAAGAGCCGATGACTTAAGACTTGATAGCTGTTTCCTGGTTCGAGAATTAAGAAATTGGGTTTTGTGTTAGCCTGGGTAGACTAGAGAAACAAATTCATGGATACTCATGTATTTAAGAAAGACACTTGAGCGCTGAGCCCCGGTGGCGTAGTGTTTGTGTGCGGGACTACGGCCCACTGAGTTGGCGGTTCAAATCCAGCAGCAGCTCTCTAAGAGCAAGGTTGGGCCTCCTACTCCCACCAGAGAGCAGTGATGCCAAAAAAAGAAAAGAAAAAGACGCTTGGGCGGGCGTGGTGGTGAGCTGATACTAAGGGCTCAAGTAGAAAGAAAATGTTTTGAAAATGATGACAACAAGTATACAACTATGCTTAATACAATGTATGTATTGTGATAAGAGCTCTATGAGCGCCCAATAAAATGATTTAAAAAAGGAAAGAGGATTATATATGAGAATTGAATATTGAGAAAATGTCCCAGCCCAGCCCAGATCAAGTCCATAAGTCCAATTAGCCTATATATCAGATATCAATCTATGAAGTCCTCTTTAGACTCACAAAATGCATGCGATGATGCTGAATACTGGAGGATTACAGGCCAGTGGGCTGGAAGTCTTATATAGATCTAGTGGTATTGAAAGCAATGCTGGCAGGGGTCTGTCTCTACATGGCTTCTCCAGCTCCAGAGGTCTGGTTGCATCAGGGTAAGTCCCTGTGACTTCTCCAATCCCAGGGTCTAGTACCATGTGTCTTATCAGTAGAACAACTCTCAGGAATGAGCAGAGAGAGAGAGAGAGAGAGAGAGAGAGAGAGAGAAGTGTCTCCCTCCTCCAAAGAGGAAACTATAGGAGTTTCCAGGAGAAGGCCATGTCCACACAGAGGTTTCGTTGGTTATATCTTGATTGACAGGCCAGACTCCACCCTTTTTCTCATAATCCTCTCAAATTGACACCAGATTATGTAACTACCACAGCTTTTATTGTTGTTGTTGCTTTGGGTTAAGTTTTAAAATAGACTGTCTTTTGATTTTAATGTGGTTGTTTTTCTTGATCCAGTGACTTTTTCCTCCTTAAGTTACAGAGAAGTTGTTGCTAAAAAATTCTTTGTGTCATTTCTCTCAGGAGTAGTATAGTGTATAATGTAAGGGTGCTGTGAAAACTTGAGGGAACCATTCAGAGGCTATTCTAGGGCCAAGAACAGCTGGCACTGAGGACACCGTGTAATGAATGGCTAAGAAGAACCATGAAGAACCTGACAAACACCAGCCGGTTCCTGAAGAACGCCCTGGTCAGTAGGAACAAAGTGTGTACAAAACAGGATCTGTGCGAAGATTCCTTGGATTTCACTGGGGACACATTAGTGGCTTTAGCGTTCCCATTACATTGTGACTTAGTGTCCATGGCACCTATCTCCTTAGGGAAAGAAGGGAAGGGAAGATTGCTGCACCATTACAGGAAAATAAAACAAAAAAATCTCTAGTTCCTGCCTTTGTGGGGTTGTAATGGACAGTATGTGGGTAGGCAGGCTTGGAATGATTTATTGCTGGAATGTGCTTACAGATAATGTGGAAGTCAGGCTGGCCATTTCCCCGCTCCAGGTCACCACTTGGAGGTCTGGCAGCAGCTTCTCTGCCTGGGAAACTCAAGGCTGCCTGTATAGTGACCCCCGCTATGACGCAGGCCCTGGCTGTAACTGGGCTGCAGCTGGCTTTGCTCCCCACATACTTCTGTGTACTCAGGTGCGGTGTCAGCAGTCAACACGGACACGATGCCTCTGAGCACGCCCGGCACCCAGCTGGGGCCTGCTTACTCTTGTGCCCTGTGACAAAGTGTGTGATGTGTGCAGGTTAATATGATACAAAGCCTTATGGGGGGGGGGGGCCACAAGAGTGAATTTTGAATACCTACTCTGTGCTCGGCTTGGAAAGAGTACTATCCCTTCTAGTCTTCACCACAGCCTGGTGAAGGCAGAGTCATGTAGTGGACTCAGGGAGGAGGTGGCACCGCTGGGTTAGGAACTCAGGCAGGGGCCTCTCGATGAAGGAAGAGATTTGGAGAGGAGGGAGGGGGCCTGAGGGACGGGGAAGATGACGCACAGGTGCCAGCAGCCAGTAGAAGCTAGTGCTGAGGCAGGTTCAGGGCTTCTCTGGAATCATGCTGACAGATTCTTTTTTCTTTCTCTCTCTCCCCTTCTCCCTTCTTTTTTTCCTCTTCTTTCCTTTTTCATAAAAAAGGAGATTAATGAGGAGCAGAACATTCTTAGAGAAAAATGCACAAAGCAAATGCAAAGCTCTGTGAGTTAATCACAAAGGAACAGTTCTTATCCATCAGCCTGGTTGAGAAGGCCAATCAGCACTCAGAAATTCCCCTTTCCAACCTCACCATGTCCCCTTGTTTTTCCTGTTGAGGAAGCTTCACTCAGTGAATCACACTTTTGGAGCAGCGTTTCCCCTCAGCTTCTTGTGAGGCTCATCGACGCTGTAGAAGTAGCAGCAATTTGTTTGTGTTCATTACTGTGTGGTTGTTCCTCAAGCTCAGCACACATGGCATTTGGGCTGCAGCAGGGCACCATGGTGTGCACTCTAAGGCATTGAGTAGCATCCAAGGTCCCGCACCCACTAGATAGCGAGGGTGGCCCCTCCTCCCCCTGCACCAACGTTGTTAAAATGTTAGTCCCTAGACATTGTCCTGCTGAGGGAGGGGAGAAGAGTAGGAAGTAAGAATGCCACCCTCTCCCCCATTGAGAACTACTGCCGTAGAGTAAGTAGTTCATTATGTGAGTGTATCATGGTTGGTTAGTTCTTGATAGATAATGGATTGTTTCTGCTTCGGGGCATTTATAATCCATGCTGCTCTCAACATTCTTATCCTTGTATGTGCATATTTTCCTTTGGACATATATTTATGAGTAGAGGATAGCTCTACGGCCGTCCACTCTGATTCTTGTGAGTTGTTTTATAAAGCGGGCTAACCAGTTGGTAGTCTTGTCACCCGTATACGACTTGAGTTCACCTGCCCCGGGTCTTGCCAGTCTTTCTCAGTTAGCCGGTCTGGAGGGTAGGAGTGCTACGACATTGTGTCTCAAAGTTGCCCCAGTATGGTTAGCCTTGAGGTTGAGCATCCTTCCTTATGCTACTGGCCCTCTGGGGATCTTTTCTTGAGTCAAGACCCCAGATTCACTGCCATCAAGTTGATTCTGGTTAGTAGCAACCTTATGTAGAGTTTCAGAGGTTATGAATCTTTATTGGGGCAGACAACCTCATCTTTCTCCTGTGAAGCTGCTGGTAGATTTGAGCCATCGACCCTGTGGTAGCAGCACCACCATGGCTTTTCATTTGTCAAGTCCTATTCAAATATCTTACCTATTTTTCTGTTAGGTTGTCTGTCTTCTTATTACTATGTGATTATTTGAATATTTTGAATATAAGGTCTTTATTGATTTTACAAAAGTTGCCTGTGTACCTTATCACTTCATTGCTTGCCTATTTTTACTCTTGATAGTGTCTGACAGAGTTCTTAAATTTAATGTAGTGTTAAGTGTATCCTGTTAAATATTTGCCTACCTCAAAGGTTATGAATATATTCTGTAGTATTGCTTAGCTGTTTTTTGTTTTTGCCTTTCACATTTAGGTATTCTGTTTATAGATGCTTGCCTGTATGCTGTGTGGTAGGACTCAAGTCTGACGTGACTATCCCCTAGCTGACTACTCTTTTGAGAAGACTGCCGTTTCCCCACTGCTAGGCAGCAGCCTTTGTCTTTTAGCACCTGGTCAGGTAGATGACAGCCTGCTTCAGGGCCTCTATTCTGTTCTTGGGTCTCTCTGCCTATCTGCATTCCCAAATGGTCTTGAAAGACTTATAAGGCTTATTGTCCAGCACAGAGATTTCTTCTGTGTTGTTTTTTTTCTTCTTCAAGAATTCCCCAGATATTATTGGCTCTTTTATTTTCCACATACATTTTGTAATTTACCTGTCACATTCCACAAAGGAAGCTGTTTGGGTTTTGATTTGTGTCTGCATGAAATCTGATTAGTTTGGGAAGTATAGACACCTTTACTGTACTGAGACTTCATGAATGCGACACGTCTCTTCACTCTCACGTGGTGCTCTCAGCGCTGTACGACACTTGTCTGTTTGGCTCTTTCTTGTGAGCTACTCCTCGTTATCAGTTCTTTGTTGTTCGCTCTGCAGCTTCTCTGCCCTCGGCTAGTGTCCTCGTGCCTGGCTGCCGTCCAGTCAGACCTGAGCCTCCGTGAGCCCACGCGATCCAAGTGGGCTGTAGTCTGAACAAAAGCAAACTGCCAGACCTTTCTCCCGGGCGCTGCTTGATGGGCTTGAACTGCCGACCTTTTTTCGTGAGCAGCTGAGTAGTGAACCACTGTGTCATCAGGGTACCTTCTTCTGCCACTAGAGAGCAGAGGATAGATCTAAGGCAGTCCACACTCTTGATTCCAGTGAGCTGTTTCATAAAGCGGGAAAGTTCATGGGAAAATTCCATTATGTCTCAATTCTATTTTTCCACATATATTTTAAAGCCTCTTCATATTTATTGATTGTCTGTGCCTACTATGTGCCAGGCTCTGTTCCAGGCAGTGGGGCTGCAACGCTGATCCAGATGGGTCTGACGTTCTTGTGTTCATGGAACTAGAGAGTAAAGAGAGACCACAGGGAACATAAGTAAGCAAAATGCACGGTGCGTTCTGGGATATGTAAGGAGTTCAGGTAGTGCTGACTGTAAGCTGTCTCGGGAATAGAAATACACCTCGGGCCTTGGCTCCACCCTCAAAAAGACTAAGCTGAAACCTGGTTTGTGATCCAGACAAGTTTTATGAAGGTTAAAGAAGTTTCAGGTTTACATCGGCACCCAGGAAATCCCTCACCCCCGTCTGTCAGCTAGGAAAACTGCTTGAGAGAGAGATGCAGTCAGCTCCGGACCGCAGTCCTGTGTAGGGCAGCTGCTCACTAAGAGCTTACCAGAGCCAAAATCTTGGTGTTTTCAAATTCCCCGTGGGGAGGTATGGTTTAGGACCTTGGTTGACCCCATTGGCTGAATTTAATTTACCTGGCTTAGGTGAGCCAATCCAGCTGTAGCATTGCTGGCTGGAAACCTGGATCTCTGAGCATGCGCAGTGTGCCATTTCTTTGCTGAGCGATAGCTTTATTTTAAGCAATGCGTAATGGACCCCCTTTTCCCTACACTAGCTACCTATCACTAACCACAGGTCTGTGTCAGATATCAGCAGTAGCTCTGTTGAAGAAAGACAAAGCAGTCTGCTTCTGTGGAGAGAAGCAGCCTTGATTGACTACGAGACCCCGGTGTGACATTCTGGTTCCTTTCGGTTCTTGGGAGTCAAATTGGACATGACAGCAGTGGGGTGTGCTTGTTTGTTTGTTTTTGAGCATGGAGGACCATGAAATTTAATGCTATTGAAAAAACAACAGGGAAGGAGAACAGGAGAGTGTTTGCTGCTGTTGCTCTTGTTTAATTTTTGGGTGGTCACAGAAGATCTCTGATGTCTCTTGACTTTTCAATCAGAAGGTGGAAAGGGCGCTGTTCCCTATCCCAGGGAGAGCAATCCAGTTAGAGTGCAGCAGATACATGTGTCCTAAGGATAGCCGTGTCTGCTGTGTGTGAAGAACAGGGTGGGGGTGGGTGGAAAGAGTGAGGTCAGAGGGGAGCTAGGGTGTGGGTACCGTGATTCACCATCTACTCGGGTTTGACTGTAAGAAGATAAAGCCATGCAACTGGGAAATGAATTTTTGTGGAGTGCCAACTCTGTACCAAGGGTTTTGATAGGCAGGGACACATGTGTCTCTTCATTTAGTCTTTGTAATAGAGAGGGGGATAATTTAAGCGTTCAGTTTTTGAATGTGAAGGCAAAGGCCCAGGAAGTGAAGATAGTTGGGCCAAGGCTCGACCAGTTAATAACTCCAGCTCCTGTGTATTCCCTCTGACCTTGCTTCTGCTCTCAGTCATGACAAGGAACTCTCAGGTTACTCCACATTTTCGTGTATGCATTTAATATATGATCTGGGGCTGCAGAAATTAAGCTGGATTCGGATGAGGATGTAGAACAAAGAATATCATTGCTGATGTCAAATGGGTCTTGGTGGAAAACAGAGCATGCCGGAAAAATGTTTATCTGCATTTGATTGATTACACAGAGGAATTTGACAAATATTAAAGACGATTTCAAAGAGTGGAGATTCCAAAACACTTCATTGTGTTCATGCAGAACATGAATATGCATCAAGAGACAGTTGTGCAAATTGTATCAGGGGATACTGTACGGGTTAGAATTTTATCCTTTTACTTTACTTATTCTATATGCTAGGCAAATGTGAGACACTGGAGTGCAGGAAGAAGAAGACCAGCATCAAGATTGAAGGAAGATTCAATAGCCATCTATAAATGACACAATCTTATTTGCCAAAAGCAAAAACAACTTTGAAGCACTTACTGATTAAGATAAGACTACAGACTGTCTCAAGATTATGCCTTAACATGAATGAAATAAAAATTCTCACAAGTGGAACAATGAAAATAGTAATACTTAAATCTGATACAAGAGTCCTAATTATTATTATTATTATTTTGATAAATCATTTTATTGGGTGCTCTTACAGATCTTATAGCATTCCATACATCAATTGTATCAAACATATTTGTTCATATGTTGCTACCATCATTTCCAAAAGAGTTCCTATCCGAGCCCTTGGTATAAGCTCCTCTTTTTCCCCCTCCCTCCCTCATCTTCCCACCCTTATGAATCCTTGACCAATTACATATTGTTGTTATTATTTCATATCTTACACTGCCCATTGCCTGCCTCCCTTCACCCAATTTTTGTTACTCATCCCCTTTACGGTGGAGGGCTATATATCCAAACTTGTGATGGGTTCCCCCCTCTCCCCCTTCTCTCCCCTTCTCTTCCCCTTACCCTCATGATAATCATTACTCTCACTGCAGTTGCTGAGGGGTTTATCTGTCCTGAATGCCATGTGTCGAGAGCTCTTACCGGTACCAATGTGTGTTCTCCGGTTTAGCCAGATTTTTAAGGTACAACTAGGTCATGGGAGTGTGTGTGGGGGGTGGGTGGTATCATTCAGGACCTAGAGGAATGATGTGTGATTCACTGGTGCTATATTACACCTTGGTTTTTAAAAGCAAAGATTCACTTTGACCTGTGCCTTGCTCTTTATAGTCACCTCGCATGCATGTGACAGATGGACAATGAAAAGGAAAGAGAGAAAACTTTGCATCCAAATCACAGAGTTGGTCATGAATGTTGAGTGTTCCGTGGATTACCAGAAGGATATCTAGATGAGTCTTAGCAGAAGAATAGTCAGACGGCTTCTCTAGAAACAAGGCTGGTGAGACTGACGACATCACCGGCAAAGACCAATCATGCCATGTTTGGTGAATGGTCAGCAGAAAGAAGGAAAAGATCCATGAGCTGGATTAGTGCAGTGGTTGCAATCATGTGGCAAAACATTGCAACGCGCATCATGATGGCTTCTGATAGGGCAGGATTTTACTCTGTGATGCAGAGGTCGCCATCACTCAGAGTGGACTTGATAGCAACTCTAAAAGTTGTCGAATAATTAAAGGAAGGTTGGTTTGTATATGCCTTGTATAAGAACAAAAGACCACCTGACTTGAGTTTATAATAAGAAAATAGAATAAATAAAAACTTATTGTCACAAAATCATAGAAACTAATAAAATATCAAAATGTGAATTATTCTCATTATTTCCTCAAATTACACTATTTCCGAAGATAGTTTCTTTATGTCCTTCCCCTGAAGAAGTCTGCCTTTTTTTTTTTTTTTAGGCATCACTGCTCTCAGGTGGTGGGAGTAGGAGACCCAGCCTTTGCTCCTGGGAGCCGGAATTGAACCTCCATCCCAGTGGGCCACAGTCCCGCGCACAACCACTACGCCACTGGGGCTCAGCCCGAAGTCTGTCTTTTTTGATGTACACCGGAGACTTTCAAACATGTTTGGCTTACGGTCCCTTTTCAGAAAAAGAATTGCTCAGCCCCTCCCTGAAAATTAAAAGGGTTCATACTGGAACCCATAACTCCAGGATGAAGAGTAGGTTTCTGCTTTTGCATCTCTCCCTGCTCCCCGACCATTTCCATACCCCCCAGGGGATAGTATCATCCACTTTGGGAAACCCCAGAGTGTACACCATGTCACAGTGATAGTTGTGGCATCCTTCAGGAACTCAAATCATGTTCCATTTAGATGTTCTTTGAGTTTGAGAAATAAAACGCAGTCCGAAGGACCAAGACCAGAGCTGTAGGATGGATAGGGTGAAGTTTTCCAATAAATTTCTCATAGGCCGGTCCTTGGTACCTTCAAAGAATAAGCAGGTCATGATGCCACTTTCCTGCCCTTTTTCTCACCAATGCAATTTCACTTTTCTTAAAACTTCTCCCTCATAAACCCCTGTGATGAAGATTGCCACTTGGAAATCAATCCCCCCAGTAGTCACCTTAACCTTCTGAGCTGAGTTCTCTGCCTTGAGTGTAACTTCAAGCAGATCCCCTCAGAAGCCACTATTTGGATCACATGTTGCTCTCAGGATCATACTGGTAAATCCAAGACTCATCCCTGTTAGGACTCGTTCCTTAAAACCATCATTAGCTTTGATCTTGCTTCAAAGGCTGATGAAAGATCAGCTCTTTGAGTTAGCTGATCTGCACGCAATGCTTTTTTGAAGTATATTTTTAAAAGGACATCTAATGAGACTAAGACAAGTGTCTTACTAAGAGAAATGTGTCTGCGCATGTTTAGACATACTTGGAATAAACCCATGTATGTATGATCTGGAACCTTGTCAGCAATACCTTGGACTTACCCTCATAGTACGGCTGTACATGGGGCTGAAATCCATTGGGGCTGCTAGGCAGATTTTGAGACAGCACGAGTGCCTGAGTTTGAGGAACACAGCCTTTTCTCATGATCAGAGCAGTCACAAGGCCTGTGGAGTTCACTAATGCTGAGTGTAGAATTGCTCGAAGTTATTTGTCCTCCGGTTCCTATTTGATCCATTCTGAAGTACCAGAGTGTATTGGTTTGCCTTTCTTTTCCTTCCCACCCCCTTCCTCTCCCCGCCCTGTGATGGTGGGCATTTTGATAGGGACAGCTGTAAGGAGCCCTATGCTGTGGTGGGTTTTCACATTGGTTGCTAGGTGAAAGGTGAGTAGTTTAAACCCAGCAGCAGTGTAAACGCTACAGAAGAAGACATAGCTTTCTGTTTCACTGAAAGTTTACAGGAAACTCTGTGTAGGGTCACCGTGAGTTGAAATAGACTTGATGGCAGTGGGTTTTCAGGTTATTGCCATCCAAAGGAACTTATGCTCCAAAGAACCCCATTGGAAACCACTGGGCTACTTTTTCGTGATGTGGAGTGTGTATATTGGGGATAGGAAGGGATGGTGAAGGGGAGGGAAAAGGAAGAGGGAGCCTTAGACATTGCTTCCGCTACACACAGAAGTTTGTGGATGTCAGGAACTTCGTTCTAGGGGATCTTATGCCATCCCATGTTAACTTTAGGGTAAAACATGATTTTATCCTAAAGATTACTAATTTTTACCATACAATTTACCCTTAAATTTGATTTCTGCTATGTGTTTAAGGAAATGGGTATTTCAAATTCTGAATCATTTTCTTGAATTATGGTGGCTTTTGAGGTTCATTGTGAATTTCCTCAAATCTCTGAGCAGGGTAATGAGGAAGAATATGCCCTGTCACCAAATATTGCTGGTCATTCGCCGGCAGCCAGTCCCCTCTCTCAGGGACTGGTGAGCACATGCAGATTGTGTTGGCACAACTTGCAGAGGTGGTTGCCTTATGCTATTTACCCTGGATGTGGTAGGGTTTAAACCTAGCTGTACAATTCCTGTTGTTAGGGCCTGCCGAGTCAGTTCCAATTCATAGCAACCCCCCCCCCCCACACACACACACGCACACACACCAGAAGGAAACACTGCCCAGGCCTGTGCCAGCCTCTCGATGTTTCCCGTGCTGGAGCCCATTGTGGCAGCCACTGTGTCTGTCCATCTTGGCGAGGACCTTCCCCTTTTCTGCTGCTCCTCCACGTTATCAAGAACGATGAGATTCTTCTCCAGGGATGGGTCTCAGCTTGTGACATGTCAAAAGCACAATGTAATCTGCATGTGCTCGCCAGACCTTGGGCACTGAGAGAAGGGACTGGCTGCTGGAGAATGACTAACAGTACTTGGTGACAGGGCACATCCTTCCTCAGTATTCTGCTCAGATAGTTGAGGAAGATTCACAATGAGCCTGAGGATGCAACCATTAATTCAATAAAACGATTCAGAATTTAAGATACCCATTTCCTTAAACACACAGCAGAAATCAAATTTTAGGGTAAATTTGCCATCCTTGACTTTAAGGAGCTTTTGACTCTACTTCCTTCCAAGTCAGATTTGTTGTTTCTTTTGGCAGTCACAGTAGCTTCAGTATTTTTTTTTTTTTACCAGCACTACAATTCAAATGCATTGGTGCTTCTTCTCATAGATGTTGTCAATTTGGTTTCTGTGTATTCCGTCTGGTGTGGTCTATGTATATAGTCGCCTTTTGTGTACTTGCAAAAAAAAAAAGTATTTGTGATAAAGAAATTGTTGGTCTTCCAAAATTCTATCTTGCAATCTCCAGCTTAGTTTCTAGCATTAAGACTCTTATTTTCAAACTTGTTGCTTCCTTTTTGCTTCCAACTTTTGCATTCCAATCACCAATGGTCATCAGTCCATCTGGACTGCATGTTTGTTCAACTTCAGACTGAAGAGGTTGGCAGAATTCTTCAGTTTCTTTATCATCAGCTTTAGTGGTTGATGCATAAATTTGAATATAGTTGTATTCACGGAATTTCCTTGTATGCTTATAGATGATGTCCTCTCACAGACAGCATTGTACTTAGAAGAGAGATCTGTAAATGTTCTTTTTGACGACAGATGTAACACTATCCATTTCCAGCATAGTAAACCATATGATTTTCTGATTTAAAAGGGCCAGTGCCATTCCATTTCAGCTCATTCATGCCTAGGGTACTGATCTTTATGTATCCCATTTCATTTTTTGATGACTTCCACTTTTCCTAGTTCATACTCTGTACATCCCAACTTCCAATTATTAATTGATGTTTTCACTTATTTATTCTCATTTTGAGTTGTGCTCCATCAGCAAATGAAGGTCCTGAGATTTTATTCCATTCAGGCCATTATAGTTGACGCTTCTTTAAGAAGGCAGCTCTTCCTCAGTTATATTTTGAGTGTCTTCCAACTTGACGGGCTCATCTTCTGGCACTGTCTCTGACTATATTTTCCTTCTGTTAATGAGACTTTCAGTATCTGACAGTGTTGCGATGCTATGCCTAAGGTTTTCAGAAGCTACTTCCTCTGAAGTGGGAAGCTAATTCTTGCTAGTCTGGAAGCTCTACTGAAACCTGTTCACTTTGGTTGTCTATGTTGGTATTTGGAAATGCTCGTGATATAGCTTCCAGCATCACACAAGCCATCACAGTGTGACAAACTGCCAGGCAAGTGGTGGATGGATCTTATAGGGTGGTTAGGAGTTGAATTGCCTCACTGGCAGTGAGATTTTGTAATAGGGTTCCTACCAGGAACCCTGGTGGGACTGTTAAGGTCAGTGGTTCAAGACCATCAGTCAATCCAGAATCAACTCAGTGGCAGCGGGCTGTTTTTTTGTAGGGCCCCCGTGAGTCAAAGTCAACTTGATAGCAAAGGGTGGAGAGATCAGTTAGTTTGCTCTTGGTTTAGGAGCAGTTGGCAGATGTGACTGCATTCGGTGCATGCTGATCAGAGGCTTTGGCAGTGGCAGACCCATGACAAGGGCAGTCTGGTCAGTGCTGAAAAGGATGCTAGTCCAGGGGCATACTGAGCACCTTGCTCACGTTATATGGGCATTTTCTAATCGAGGCGGTCCTCTGCTGACACATTATGTTCCACATCAGCACAATTCTCTTTCCTCTTTCCCATACTTTTTAAACATAGAAACAAAGAAAGCTGCCTACTGTTTGGGAGAAAATGTGGTATGATGCAGTGATTTCATTTTCATGCAAACTCTTGATAAGACTCTATGGGTAGAAAAATGCCCCCCCCCTCCAAGTCTGTAGGGAACCATGTAGAGAAATAGGGGGAAAAGCTGAGTGTTATTCTACTTGTTTTGATTTGCTTGAACATTCATAATGAAATAACCTTTTTATTTTTCTTTGTGTAGTTTCACTTACAAACAGCCCTAACTTTATTTTTTTAGTATTTTCTTGATATTATATTCACACATCATACACTTACATAGTTAGATTGCCTTTCAAAAGAGTTGTGTATTCATCATCATAATCACTTCTAGTGCTCCCTCAGATCTCCTGTATTCATTGTTTGCTCCCCAATTCCTCTCACTCTCCCCAGCCCTCAGTAGATCATTGCATCAGTTATCATCTCTATGCATCCACTCCCAATGTGCTTCATAAACTGGGAAACCTAACAGAAGCCATCAAAAAATAAAGCAAGAAAATGATAATATATGAAATTAAAGAGTAAGAACGAAAATGCTACCAACAATATTAAAAAACCCAGAGAAGAAATTTCTGTTCTTGGAACAAGCGAGAAAGATTTGAGCCTTGAGCAAATCCAGGTTGGATCCAAGAGGAAGGTCAACTTGACCACGTATCATATTATACCATGAACAACCCTAATTTTATCAAGACATAATTCATATACCATAACATTTACCCACATAAAGTATATATATACATACATATATATATATATATATTTCCAAGAGCAGACAAAACTAACATGATAGTTGAAATCAGAATATTGGCTGCTTACAGGTGATAATTGACCACAAAGGGGCTTAGTGAACAAAATGCTGTATAACTAAAAACCAAACCCAAGCTAAAAATAGGCAAAATCTCACTGGCATTGAGTCAATTCTGACCTGTAGGAACCACATAGGACAACCCCTGTGGGTTTCTTGGACTAAATCTTTTTTTTTAAAGTAATTTTATTGGGGGCTCTTACAGCTATTGTAACATTCTGTACATCATCTGTATCAAGCACATTTGCACACATGTTGCCACATACATTTCCAAACATTTTCCACTTGAGCCCTTGGTATAAGCTCCTCTTAAAAAAAAAAGCCATCAAAGGCTGAGCCCAGGTGACGTAGTGGTTGTGCGCGGGACTGCGGCCCACTGGGACGGAGGTTCAATTCCAGCAGTGGGGCTGGGCCTCCTACTCCCACCACCGGAGAGCAGTGATGCCCCAAAACAAACAAACAAAAAAGCTATCCCCTCCCCCCTTTTTTAAAATGAATCATTTTATTGGGTACTCACACACCTCCCCTCATGATCCATGCATACATCAATTGCATGCAGATCTCATTTGCACACTTGTTGCCATCATCACTCTCAAAATATCCTCCCTCCACTTAGGCCCCCAGCTCCAGTTCCCCATATCCTTCCTTCCTACCCCCCACGAACCTTTAATAATTTAAAAATTGCTATTTCATATCATATACTGTCCAATGTGTCCCTTCACTCACTTCCCTGTTGGCCAGGCCCGAGAGAGAAGATTATATGTAGATCCCTGAAATTAGTTCCCCCTTTCTACTCCACCATCCCTCCACCCTCCCAGCCGAGACTAAGTCTTTATGGGAGTAGAAAGTCTCATCTTTTCCCTTGGAGAGTTTAGTGGTTATGAACTGCTTACCTTGTAGTTAGCCGACCAACGCAGAACCCAATACACCACAAGGGATCAAAGAAAGAACCAAAACACCTGAATCCAGAGCCTTCCAGTCAATTCCAACTCATGTGCCTACAGGGCAGAGAAGAACTGCCCCATAGGGTTTCCAAGGCTGGAAAACTCTATGGAAACAGATGGCTACCTTTTCTCCCATAGATCATTGGGTGGATTTGAACTGCCAGCCAGTTGGTTAGCAGCTGAGGACTCCTGCTGGAAATGTTCTATATCTTGAAAGAATTATCCTTTATGATGGTACATGCATTTGTCAAAACTTATTGAGTTATATACATAAGGTTTGAAAATTTATTCTATGCAAATTTAGTCTCTTCTTGATGAAACTGTCCATAGAAAAATTTGTTTTATTCATGTATTACATTATATATACATAACGTCACTGCCTATGGTGTCAACATTTTACCAGTTGCAGTGAAATGTCGAAAATTTATATCCCTTTAAGTTATTTTACATTTCCTCACTTGTAATGATAATTATCAAATATTTCTTTTCCAAGCATTGAGAACACATCAGTATAATTGTTTGCTTTAACCTTCTAGCATAGATTTGAAAGCTTAAGGGGAGAATTTAAGATGTGCCCATAGTTTTACTCTTTCAGTTGTCTGTGTTCCTTCTTTGTTCTAGGATTCCCTCTCTTATCATGGTCTTCCTGTTTAAGAGAATTGTCTTTGTTTTTAGGCATCACCGCCCTCTGGTGGTGGAGTAGGAGGCCCAGCCTTCCTGCTGGATTTGAACCTCCAACCCAGTGGGCCGCAGTCCCGCGCACAAGAGAATTGTCTTTAACCATTAGTTTTTTCACTTCACTTTTAGTTTTTTAAAAAAAATGTGACAAATCTAGTAGAGTTCCCCTACTCAGCTACCCCTAATGTTAATATATTATATAAACATTCAGTAGTTACTGCCACCATGAAATTAACTCTGATCCAATATTATTAACTCATCTTCAGCCTCAGTTTGAATTTTGTTAGTTTCTCCACTATATCCTTTGAACAACCTTAACTTTATTAGGACAAAATTTATGTAGCATAAAATGTACCCACTTAAAGTGTACAGTTCTGTGGGGGGGGGTTTTTTTTTTTTTGTGGGCATCACTGCCCCCTGGTGGGAGTAAGATGCCAGCCTTGCTCCTGGAGAGCCGCTGCTGAACTTAAACCGCCAACCCTGTGGGCCACAGTCCTGCACACAACCACTACGCCACTGAGGCTCAGCCCAAGTTCTGTGGTTTTTAGAACATTCACAGAGTTGTGCAACCATCACTATATAATTTTAGAGTATTTTCATTGTCCCCCATAGATATCCTATACCATTTAGCAGTTATTTCCCATTGCTCCCTCAACCCAACTCCTGACAACCTCTAAGCTTCTCTCTATCTCTGTGGATTTGCCCACCCTGAACATTTTATACACTTGGAATCATAAACTGTGAGGCCTTTTATAGCTTGCCTTTTCACTTAAATATTTGCAGGGGTGATCCTGTGTTTGAGGGTCCATTGTGTGCATACAATCACATTGTTTTTCACTCATTCATCAGTTAATGGATGTTTGGGTTCTTTTCGCTTTTAGAAAATTTTCTGAATGATATTGTTGTGAATATTCATGTACAAGTTTTTGTATGGCTTAGATACTCTTTTATAGTAGACCTGCTGGTGACAGACTCTCTTAATTTTCCTTCACCCAAGAATATTTTGATTTCCCATTAGTTTTTGAAGAGGAATTTCTCAAGATGCAGGATCCTGCACTGAGTTATTTTCTTTCTTTCTTTTAGCTTTTAACAATATAATTAGCAATCTTGACCCAATGGAAATACATAAGACACACTGTACTCAACATCTGTAGAATAAACATTCTTTTTCAAGTATACACAGACTATTTATAAAAATGGGCCAAAGCACGTCTCAACAAACTTCAAAGTATTAAAATCATACAGGGTATGTTCTTTGGCCAAAATTAAATTAAACTATAAATCAGTGACATGAAAATCCATGTATGTTTGGAAACTAAAATATTTATAAATAACCCATGGGACTCGTGAATCAAATGGGAACAAAATTTTCAAGTGACTGATAATAAAAGTTCCCCAATGTTGAACCTAGTGAGTAGCAACTTAAGCAGTTGTTATAGAAAAATATTTTCTTTTATGTCCTTTTATTAGAACAGGATAAAGGCTGAAAATCAATAAGGTGAACATTGAAACTAGTTATGGTTGGCTAGAGATCAGAATTTAGAGAAATACATACACAGTGGTTCAGCCTAACAGATATTTAAGGAGCCCTTAATGACACAATGGTGAAGCACTCCATGGTTAACTGAAACGCCAATGCTTCAAAGCCACTGGTGACTGACTCCGTGGGGAACAACAGTTTCTTTTTCTTTTTGGAAGAACTCTTGAGTTTATTCTGAAAGCACAGGACAGAAGGAAACAATGGGGTTTGCCACTCCCATTACTGTTTTTAAATTTCAGTGATAAGCAAGTCAGCTATCTACTCAAACCCCAAATGAAGTGGCAGAACCAGGTTTTACAGTGATCAAAGAGACAACCATGGCAATTCTATAGGTTTTGCAACAATAACCTTATAACACGTTTTCTTGCGTTTGCTCACTCATGTGGTGAGCTGCTCCATGCTTGGCTACCAATCTCTTTGGTATTGTTCTTCCTCTTTTTTCCCCCAAAACATTTTATTGGGAACTCGTACCACTCTTATCACAATCCAGCCATCCATTGTGTCAAGCACGTACATTTGTTGCCATCATCATTCTCAAAACATTTGATTTCTTCTTGAGTCCTTGGTATCAGCTCATTTTTCCCCTTCCTCTCCACTGTCCCCTCCCTCATGAACCCTTGATATTTAATAAATTATAATATTATTTGTCATGCCTTACACTGTCCACTTTTTGTTTTTCTGTCCCCCATGGAAGAGGTTATATGTAGATCCTGGTAACAGGTTCCCATTTTTCTACCCCATCTTCCCTCCACCCTTCTGGTATCGCTACTCAGCAGTCGTCCTGAAGGGATCATCTGTCGTGGATTCCCATGTTTTCAGTTCCTAGCTGTACCAGTGTACAGAGAGCTGGATTTGTAA
Source organism: Nesogale talazaci (assembly GCA_004026705.1). Lineage (NCBI taxonomy): Eukaryota > Metazoa > Chordata > Mammalia > Afrosoricida > Tenrecidae > Nesogale > Nesogale talazaci. The sequence goes on from PVJH01006480.1 coordinate 81,671, forward strand.
GGCAAAATTGGGATCCTGAATTGGGGGGTAAGCATTTCAGAACTAGAGGAAAGTTGTATATTTCATTGTTGCTATACTGCACCCTGACTAGCTTGTCTCCTCCCTGCGTCCCTTCTGTAAGGGAATGTCCAATTGCCTGCAGATGAATTTTGGGTTCCCAATCTGTACTCCCCTTCATTCATAATGATGTGATTTTTTTGTTCTTTGATGCCTGATACCTGACCCCTTCCACACCTCGTGATCACACAGGCTCCTGGCTTCTTCCAGACGGGCTTTGTTGCTTCTGACAGGACAGTTACTTTCTTTCAGAATGCGAAACTTGTTGCACCAATTCCTGTAACCTCCAAGGCTTGTGATGAGAAATCCAGTGTCTATGATTTATTTTTCCTTTGTAGACAAAGGGCCATTTCCCTTTTGCTGCTCTTTAAGATTTTTCCCCTTTATCTTTCACTTTTACGACGTTTGACTGGATATGTCTTGGCGTGGATCTCTTCGTGTTCATCTCGCTTGCTCTCTCAGCTTCTGGAATTGATAGCTTTATGACTTTTACTAAATGTGGGAAATTCCCTCCATTCTTCAAGGAAAATTCAGCTCTGCCCACTTTGTCTTCTCCTTTCAGGGCTCTAGTATTATGAATATAGGTTTTTAGTTACAGTTCCCAGGCCTTAGAGGCACTGTTCTTCCTTCCTTCCTTCCTTTTCTTCCTTTTCTTTCTACCAGTTCTCATGTGTTCTGTTTTTCAGAGGGAGTGATTTCGCTTGTTTTGCCTTCCAGATCATTGGTTCTGTCCTCTTCCCTCCTATTCTGGGTAGCTCATCCGTTGTGATTTGGGTTTTGGTTAATGCCCCTTTCAGATTGAAAAGCTTCATTAGGTGGTTCATGCAATCTTTGCTGAAACGTTCTTACCTTTTGTTGTTTTGTTCTCAGTATGTTCAGAATTACTCATTGACGTTTGTTCATTCTGACTTGCCGTACAGCCCTTGTCAGATCAGCCCAATACGCTGTGCTATCATTGTGTTGAACATAGAGGCTTGTCTTCTTGACAGCCCAAGTTGTCTTACCCTTTTCTAAGTCAGACATTGAGCCAGGACCATTGGAAATATTCTCAGTGTGAAATACTGAGGTTGGCCCTGATTCTCTAGAGCAGGGGTCCTCAAACTTTTTAAACAGGGGGCCAGTTCACTGTCCCTCAGACAGTTGGCAGGCCGGACTATAGCTAAAAAAAACAAAAACCCAACTATGAACAAAATCACTATGGGCCCAGGATGAGTTGGCTGCTAAGCAGGGCAGTAGCTGCAGTAGCAAAAACACCCAGAGGCCAGATAAATATCCTCAGCGGGCTGAATGTGGCCCACCGGCTGTAGTTTGAGGACCCCTGCAGATTGAATTCTGAGTATGGATGCAGATACAAAAAGTTTCATCTTGAATGAAGTTTCTTTACATTAAAGAATAGGCTTGTCTTCTAAGAGCAAAGTTCAATCTAGAGAATTTGGAACCACATCAGAGGATCCTGTCTGTTTCACATTCTCAAATGAGTAACCCATTGGAGGTTATAGCTGGCCGCTGGCTGTCCAGAGGCGAAGGAAAATCATGCTCCATCCTGTTGCCTTAAGGGAGAGGTCAGACATGCCTCTGCCCACCATCCTTATTATTTTGTTTTTCTAGATCCCTCTCCTGGTACCAATTTGTGTTAGGCTAGGTTTTTTAGAGAACACAAAACGAAAAATTCATCAAGGAAGCAGCCCAGCCTAGTCCAATTCAAGTCCATGGGCCAGATGCTAATGAGGCCCCCTCCAGACTCATGTGGCAGTAGGTCCATGAGGCAGGGAGCTGTGAGATCATGACTAGTGATGGTGCAGAGTTGCATGGATCCAGGGTCAGCAGGAACATGGCAGGGTGCCAGCAGCTACTGGGGTTGGCAGGAAACATGTGCCATTGGTCCCAGAAGCAGGAAAGAGGGGTAAGAAAGAGAGCAACCAGTTCCCCACAGGGTGTCTCATAAATGGGCCACATCCTCAAGGAGGAGATATCACTAGATTGTGACCAGACTGATAGATTGGACTGTACCCATTTCTTCTTACAGATTCACTAAGTCGACAGAAAAACCTAACATTGCAGTGCCTTAGCTTATTAATTATTCCCAACCAAAGCTTCCATCGAGTTAATTTTGACTCAGAAAAATTCTCTCAAGGGATTCTAAGACTGGAAGTCTTTATGGTAGCAGTTGGTGGGTTTGACCTGGCTACCTTTTTGGTTTTGTCTCTGCTGACTTCCCACTCTCCTTGCCTTTTAGCATGCCTTGTAATTTTTTATTGAACTCTAGACATGATTTATCAGGCAGTGGGAGCTGAGGTCAATAGGTATTCTCAGAAAATGAAGAATTGGCCAGAGCTGGACGTACAGGGATAGGAGTGAGGGAAAGTGCTGTATGATGAGCCCAGGGAAACGGGCAGAGGCAGATCATGTGGGGCTTTGTAAGTCAAGGTGAGGGCTTGGGCAGTGACTTGAGGTCTGTTTCAGATCAAGGAGGATTATTTGCTTTTTTATTGTTCTTGAAAGTTTGTAAGCCTGGGGCTCATGGAATGGCTGGAAAAACCCACATACTTGTGTCCAAAGAATACAGTGCATAGTTTAAGATGTAGTAAATGTGATTCCAGGTTGTGGTCCAGATTACAGACATGCCTTTTAAGTTTTAAGTGACTTGCAAGCCCCCAAGACTTAAGGTTCCCAAACAACACTTGCCTTTAGAATTTCACCACTATTGTGATATGCTTGACAGAAAAATATTTGATTGCCTTTGAAATCCATTGGCATTACCACAGAACATTTTATCAGCAGATGAAAAGGAAGATTTGTTAGATTCTTTAAATATAATTTCAACTGTTAAAATTTTGAATGGTTGTAAAAACATTTAAAATTTTTATCACTTACATGTGTGAACAGACTATCATTATGGTAACTATTAAGAATTTGAGTAGATCCTTATTAGGAGTCTTCCATTAGAGACAATGTGGAGTCTTTTAAAACATTTAATATAAAGAGTTATGCCACTGGAATAAATGTCTGATTAAATTTGATCATCTTTTATCTAAATGTTTGGTACAAATATAATATTTAATAACTTTACTACTACGTTGAGCTTTATTCTTTTTGTGATTGCTTGATGCAGTAATCATCTTATTCTACAAGGCTACTTAGAAATTTTTTTCAGGATACTGTCAGGTGCCCTATAGCCATCATTCTCCATGTGGGCAGTGTGAAAAAGTTTGGGAAACACTACAACTAATGTCTTAATATATAGTTTTAAGAATTGTCTGTTTTCATTATAAAAGAAGATGACTCTGATTTTGTTGTTCCTTCAAGGCCTCTTTCCCATAATTCATTATAGTCATTTGTGGCATTAGGTTAACAGTTAGTGTTTCCTTTGTTAATGATTACACTATTCAAAGTTAAGCATAAAGTAAACTAATAGCATATATCCTCAAGTATAAGCTGACCTATCTGCTGAGTCACCTAATTTTACCAGAAAAAACTGCATTAAAAATGTGCTGAAAACCTCAGCTTATATGCGAGTATATATGATTTATCCTTTCCTTATAGCTTCTTGTTTCTCTGTTAGTACTTTTCTTGTTTCCTTTATTTCGTTTCTATGTACTTATTAATTTAACCTTAAATTCTTTAACCATTCAAATCTCCTCTCAGCAGGTTCATTTATAAGAAATCTATTGTTAACTTCATATTTCTGAAGAGGTTTCTCTTGGAGCTTCTGTCTCATTTCAATCTCAATAAATTGTTTTCTACCCCCAGTACTCAGCTGTAGTCTGAGATTTTCCTTTGCCATCAGTCTGTGGATTCTCTTGTTTCTTTTTGTTGCTGCTTTTGTCTTGTTGTACCCCACTTCTTCCTCTTTCTTAATTAGTTCCTTTGGTTAGGTGAAACACATCTTCTCATAGTCTTGGAGAATGAGTGTCTGGGTGATAAGTTTCCAAAATATTTTGTTTGAAATGCCTTCTTTTTCCAGCTTTTATGATAATAGTCATTGGGATGGATATAGTATTAAAGGTTGGAAATAATTTAATTTCTGAATCTTAAAGACATTATTTTAAAATCTTCCAGTGTCTGATGTTTTTGAGATGAGGAGATTTACTTGATCAGTTTTTTTTTCCTCGCACAATTACACTTTTGATGTTCAATCTAAAAAATCCTTAATTTTTTGTTTTTACTAACTCTAGGGTCACAAAGATATTTTCCTATATTTTTGAATAGCAGTTTAGTAATTTGACTTTTACTGTTATGTATATTATTAACTTTAAATGTATATTGTTAATTTTAATAAAATTTTCATATGTGAGGCAACATAGATATTAGTTGAAAGAGTCATTCTTTTTAAAAAAATCATTTTATTATGTTATAACTCTTTTTCTGGGGGGGGGGCACTACTGCTCTCCGGCGGTGGGAGTAGGAGGCCCAGCCCCACTGCTGGAATTGAACCTCTGTCCCAGTGGGCCGCAGTCCCGCGCACAACCATTACGCCACCGGGGCTCAGCCCAGGTTATAACTCATTATAACCGTCTTTGTATCAAGCATATTTATATATATCGCCGTCATTATCTTCTAAACAATTTCTGTTTGAGTCCTTGGTATCAGTTCCTCTTTTTTCCCTCCCTCCCAACCCTGTGACCCCTTGATAAATTATAAATTATTATTATTATTATTTTCATTTCTTACACCAACTGCTGTATCTCTTTCCCCAGGGTTTCTGTTGTGTGTCCTCCTGGGGTTTGTATGGTTATGTGCCAATCATTAAAATCGGTTCCCCTTTCCTCCCCTCTTCTCCCCACCTTCTTCCCTACCTCTTGGTATCGTAATAATTATTAAAGTCATAGAAAATATGAGAGAAATAATGGAGTCAGACACTTTTCATGGCAGCCTGCTCACCTCAGCCCCACTTTGTGGTCCATGTGGAGAGAGAGAGTGAGGGGGGAGGGGAAGAGGGGGGAGGGCAAGGGAACCAGGAGGAGAGGGAGAGGAGGCCAAGAGAGAGGGCTAGAGAACTCCTTTATTCTGACCAAGCTTTACATATCTTTTGGGGACATGCAAGGCCTCTAATTCCAGGTAAGGACATACTGTAGGTCATACAGTGGTGAGGGAGATGACCTAGAGGCATTCACGTAATAGGCACGGGAGGTATTGGGGTCCCCATGTGACGAGGGCAGACCCCAGATTCATGGTGGTGGCCTGGCCTTGCTTGCCCTTGGGCTGGAGACTTGATTTAGCTAAAGCTTTCAGGGGAAGTGACCCATTGTCCTGAGAGCAGAGAGTCAGCCCTGTCTTTTTGTGGGAGAGACAATGGCCTCTGGAAAGCTGGAACCTCAATTTAGGGAGACTGTCTCTAAGCTCCCACCAAATTCTGGCAAATAGTTAATAATATTTGCTTAGTATTTTGGAAGAGATATAATTGTGGAAAAGTCTTATATTCCTCTGACACTTCCTGTTCCTGCATAACTCATTCTTTCTTAGTATATGTGCTACTGAAGCAACCACAACTCATCCTTTCTTGAGTCAATGACTGGCACCTTTGGTGAGAGTCAGTGGCTATGTTTGGGGATTCTCAGTTTTGGTTTCACTGTGTGCCTTTCCCTTCACCAGTAAGTACCACAGTCTGTTGGTGATTGCAAGTCTCAAAATCCAGGAGTTTGATGCCCCCAATGGTGGTGTTCTCTTCAGAATAGTTTTGACTCTTCGATTTTCTTAGCATTTCAGAACAAAAATCAGAATCAGCTTGTCAGTTTCTACAGAAATTGCCTCTGGGGATTTAATTGGGACTTTATTGAATATATAGCTAGTTTGACAAAAGTTGACATCCCTTTTTTTTTTAAGCGTTTGACTTTTTAATTTTATATAATTATTTTATTGGGGGCTCATACAACTCCCATCATAATCCTTCCATCCATCCATTGTAAGCAAAGCACATTTGTACACTTTTTGCCATCAGCATCCTCAAAGCATTTTCTTTCCACTTAAGCCCCTGGTATCAGCTCTTCGTATTTCCCCTGCCTCCCTGTTTTGCCTTCCCCATAAACCCTTGATAATTTATAAAATATTATTTTGTCATATCCTACACTGTCCAACATCTGCCTTCACCCACTTCCCTGTTGCCCATACCCAAGGAAGGAGGCCATATATAGAGTCTTGTAATCAGTTTCTCCTTTCTACTCCACCTTCCCTCCATCCTCCCATCACTTTCACCACTCGTTCAGAATGGATCATCTGCCCCAGATTCCCCGTGTTCCCGGTTCCTGTACCAGTATACATCCTCTGGTCTAACTGGATTTGTAAGGTAGAATTGGGATCAGAGAAAGCATTTAAGAACTAGAGGGAAGTTGCATATTTCATCGTTACTACACTGTACCCTGACTGGCTTATCTCCTCCCCGTGATCCTTCTGTAGGGGGATGTTGCTTCACCTACAGATGGGCGTTGGGCTCCAAATCTGTACTCACCCTCATTTATAATGATATAACATTTAGTTCTTTGATACCTGGTCCCTGATCCCTTTGACACCTTGTGATCACACAGGCTGGTGTGCTTCTTCCATGTGGGCTTTGTTGCTTTTGAGCTAGATGGCCGCTTGTTTTCCTTCGAGCTTTTAAGACCTCAGTTGCTATATCTTTTGATAGCTGGGCACCATCAGCTTTCATCATCACATTTGCTTATGCACACATTTGTCTTCAGTGATTCTATCAGGTCATGCAATGATATGCTTTTTAGTTTTTTGATGCCTGATACCTGATCCCTTCGACACCTTTATCACACAGACTGGTGTGATTCTCCCATGTGGCCTTTGTTGCTTCTCAGGTAGATGGTTGCTTATTTACTTTCAAGTCTTTAAGACCCCAGAAGTTATATCTTTTGATAACTGGGCACCATCAGCTTTCTTTACCACATTTGCTTATGCACACATTTGTCTTCAGTGATTGTGTTGGGAAGGTGAACATCATGGAATGCCAATTTAATAGAACAAAGTGTTCTTGCACTGAGGAAGTACTTGAGTGGAGGTCCAATGCCCATCTGCTGTCTTGTAATACTAACCCTATGTGTACATAGATCTATTTCCCCCATCATCATATATAAATATATTTACCTATGTATATGCCTGTATTTAGACCTCTATAAGTGCCCTTTACCCCCCAGTTCTCTTCTCTATTTCCTTTTACTTTCCTCTTATCCCACTATCATGTTCAGCTTTCATTTGGGTTTCAGTATTTTCTTTCTGTTACATTTCTCTTGATCAATCCCTATCAGGCCTCTTATACCCTTCTTGCCTCTGGTTTTGGGTCACTTGTTGTTCCCTTAACCCTGGGTTGATCAACACCACCTCCTTTTCCCCACCTCCCCATCCCATGTCCCCCTGGAACCATCAGTCCCATTGTTTTCCCCTCCAGACTGACTGTTCATCCAGCCTATCTTCTCTAGATAGACTTGTGTACAAAAAAAAAAAAACAAAACACAAGACATTGCGAGATGAAGCAACAAAAGAAAACAAAATGATGACAACAACCATGTCCAGAAAAATATATAAATTAGTAAGAAAATTAAGATAAAATAAAAGAAAAATCTGTAAATAGCTCAAGGTCTGTTTGTTGACCTCCAGGAGTGTCCCCCAGTTGAGTCCAATGGGCTACCACATCCTGTTCCCAAAGTATGTCCTTGACGCTCACTCAGACACTCCATGCTCTGATCCCCCTGCTGCTCAGCTGCATAGCCTTAGTGTTTTGCCTTGGTGTGGTGGAGTCAGACAGCGTACAATTCCTACCCTGCTTCTCCATTGTGGTCCCCTTAGGGCCTTGGGTCAGTGAGGGAAGCTGTGTTTCATAGTGGGGCTAGTCATACAGACCTCTCTGTGCATTGGCTGTTCTCAGTGGGGATATCATTCCTCAAGGCTAGGTGGGCCAGGATGCACTCCACTCTCTTCCTCTGTCTTCATTTGCTCTTGTGTGCCCTTGTCAGACGGGCCCCCCTCCCTGAGCTGCAGCTTCAGTGCTGTCCTCCAAAGCAAACTCCCCTTGGGGGAGAAGTGGCTGTCCACGTAGTTGGGATTGGGACTGGGCCATCGGACACCTCCACTGGCTCCCCGCTCCATGCCATCATACTGCATTCACATCCTGGAACACAGGGTTTAAGTTTGCCCCTCTGGAGATATAAACGATACACTCTCTTTGGGTGGGTTATTGCCTCATTCCACCACTACACATCTCCATTCTCTCCCTCACCCCTGCCCCCAGTTGACTGCCATATGTAGTCCTGGATATGGTCTGGCCCCTGCCATACCACCTGGGCCTCACCCCAGGAATTTCTGTATACAGTAGCTTTTTCCTTATGTCCCTTTTGCATCCTCTGATGATGTCAGACTCCAAGGCACTAGCAATGGCACCTTGTGAACCTGCTGGTCCATGACCATTTCCTGCTCCCCTCCCAACTCAGCCCTGAGCAGAAGCAAAGCCATGCTTGGCCAATGGAGACTGCAAAGAGGCAAGCTCTTCTCACTCCCTTCATCATCCATCACCCACATGGCAGCCCCACAGCCAGGCCAGAGCGAGGGACCAGACTCGACAGCCCCTAGCCCGTCTTATCACTACCTCACACCCACCCCAACCTTGACTGGGATCCCCCATCAACTCAGAGCTCTTTAGCGTTTCCTTGGACCCGTGTGGAAACCTGAACCCACAGAAACTCATCAGCCCCTCACCCCACCTCATTCTTGTTTCTGGGGCAGGAGCAGCTGTCTGCACTGGGAATGAGGAAGGCTGTTTGACACAAATCACAAAATATGTGTTTTTTAATATACACTCCCCCCAAAAGATAGAATTATGCAGACATGAGGTGTTTATAGTCCACCGAGGGGATCCCTTAGCTTCCTAACAATGTAAATAAGGCATATGGCACTCTTGGGGGGGGGGAGATTATGCAAATAAAGTGCGAGAAATCCTCACATTCCAATTGGTCAGTGTTACCATCCTCATAGGCAGAGACAGAAAAGGAGGGTCTTCCTGCCATCAGTGACAAAGAGTCAGGAGCTGAGCAGGTGGTCTGGGTCTGAGATCCCTGGGCTGAACCTCCTAGGTCAGCACAGTGAGAAGCACTGGCAGAAAGGAGTGACAGCAAAGGCAGCTGGACCAAAGACCATCAAGAGAGAATGGCAGGCTTCCCAGCCCACAGCATGAGCAAGGTGGGTGCCTTAGACAGGAGGCTCACACGTGAAGTATAGTGTAAGTGTGCCTTTGGATACTTGTCTGGGAGCTAGGTTTGAGGATCCACAAAGCTAGAGTTGAGTGCCTCTGGGCAAGACTTGCTGGTAGATTAGAGTACATAATGGCAGGACTAAATAACCTAGTAACATTTGTCTGAGCAAGGCAGAGGCCAAGGGCAGAAAGGCTGGGGAGAAGCCAGTGGGCACACCTGAGAGAGGCTGTTCTGAGGCAACAACGGTATCCTGGAAATTGTGGCCTACAGCTTCAGAAAGAACCCTGAGTTCAAAATTGTGATCCACTGGTCTGTCTGTTGCTGTACCATAAGGTAATCTGGAAACCTGCTCAGGAGGAGGGAAGAACTGGTGAGCGATGCCAGGAAGATCACAGCCATGGACACCCAGAGAGAAGTACTGTTCTGTCCCACAGGGTTGCTCTGAGTCGGAAGAGACGGATCATCCCACAGCAGACAGATTATGTAACTCAAAGGGCATTCAGATGGGAAATAAGGGAAGAGGACAGTGTGTTATACTCTGCAACATTATATAGCTCAGTAGTCATTCAGAATATAGGTATTTGTATGTGGTGTTGGTGGGGCTTCTACAAACAGAGTGAAAAGGAAGCAGCGCCTTTTAAAGATCCCACAAGTGAATAGAATTACAGCACACAGCATGATCATATTTTTATTTCAGCATTTCCAGAGGATGTGAGCGTGAGTAATAGATGATGGATACATTTTCTTATGAACCCTCTGTGAACTAAGCTTCCACATCAAGTAGTGACTCTTTCTGGGTCAGGTGTAGATTTTAGAAACCTTTCAATACTTTCAAATAAACCAGTCATTCACAAAGGGCACAAATCCCTTGATGGACAAAAACCACCCTCAGATACTGTAGGAAGTCTATTCTAACCAGAGGCTTTACTCCTTTCCCGCAGATCCCGATGCCGAAGTGTGTCTCCACGTGTTGCGCCTGGTCCAGTCTGTGGTTCTAGAGCCAGAAGTCTTCTCCAAGTCAGCCTCTGAGTTCCAGAGTTCCCTGCCCTTGCAGCGCATCCTGGCCATGTCAAAGAGCCGCAATTCCCACCTCCAGACCGTGGCCCAGGAACTCCTGGAAGACCTGCGTTTTCTAAAGCGAGGTGCATAGGGCTCGCTCATTGAGCCACAGAAGGCATGGCAAAAATGTCCGTGTCTCTCCCCTGCCCCCATGCCCCTCACTTTGTCTTTTCAAAACTATCACTGCATGCCATGAGTTATAGATGTCAAAATGTGGCCGACTAGAGAGAGAGAGAGAGAGGTATCCCACATGGCTTACTCTTACAAGTGAAGTTCTTGGAGATGTTAGATTAACCTTTCCAAAAGTGAATCTGAGAATCTCAATCCTTCCAGAGAGGTCCCTGTATCTACCTTAGCTGCTAGTTCTCAGAGGGGCTCTTGCTGCTTAAACTTTTATGACCTGTAGGTTCCTCTGCAAACATAGGAGATTTTATAATTAGATAGGCCCCCTCCCCAGCATTTTCTTGAGATACATTTTGAAGGGAAAAAACTCACTCTCTCTCTCTAGTAATTATAGTTAATCCTCCCAAATGCAGGTTTATTTTTATCACCTTTTGGTGCCCTGCTGTTTAAGGTGACATCTTAGTGCTGTATTCTCATGTCTTATTTTTGAATAAAGGAAGTCATATGATTCATTGACATGTTAAAATGGTTGTTTTGTGAAATATTATAAATTTAGGAAGTTGATCTCCTTTTGGGTTTCACAATATATATACACATGTTGGTTTATAAAACTTCTTATATTGTCCTGTGCCTTTTGGCTACAGACTTACAGATTGAGTTCTTCTTATAAAAAATATTATGAAAACAGCCTCCTAGACTGGAGACATCTAGCAGTTGAAACTCTTTCAATGCTCATCACATCTCGATTTTGTGCATGGGTGTGTTAGGACACCAGGGTCCACTACCACATGTAGTTGCCTCAACCATGTAAGTCACTTCTAGCTTGTGATCAAGGTGGCAGAGAACAGAGGGGAATGCACTTCTTCTCAGACCCATAATGTGTGAGAGGGGAAGTTGCCATATCCGTTAGTTCTGAAAATCACCAGGCAACACGTTCCCTACCTGCTCCTGGGGCGACTACCCTCAGTTGCTGCGGTGGGACTGAAGAGAGAGAGAGAGAGGCAAACATGGCCTTCACCTTCCATCTGCAGTCCGATGTACATTTAGAGGCTGTCTTTGCTGTGTGTGGCATTCAGAATCACTTCATATTTCTTTTAAGTAGATTTTTATGGCCAATATTCAATGTGCGGCTGAGGCAGAATGGTGGAGCTGAGAGGGAGGCACAGTTGCTTGAATTTCACAAACCAACATATTGCGGAACATTAGCTCATCGGCGCCAGGGAAATGTTGTAAAAGGCAATTTAAAATTCATAGAAGCAGAATTGGTCCATCTGTGCTGTGTGATTCTGTAGGTCCTGATGATTGGTGAGTAAAATTGAGGATGCTGTGCCTTGTACCTATTCTAGTGTGGTATTATCTTATTTGGGGTTATTACTCATTTGTTAACGTAAAAGAGGCTAAAGGAGTATCATTGGGTTTTGCCTCTATACAACTGCAGTTTTTTCCTGACAAAGATGGGCTCACTTGGGTATAGTGCAGCAGTTCTCAACCTCTGGGTTGTGACCCCTTTGGGGTTGGGCGACCCTTTCACAGGGCTCACCCCATGCATAATAGTAGCAAAATTACAGTGATGAAGTATCAACAAAAATAATTTTATGGTTGGGGGGGTCCTCCCAACATGAGGAACTGTATTAAAGAATCTCGGCATGAGGAATGTTGAGAACCACTGGTATGTAGAGAAAACGGAGCCAAACTCCTGTCTTGAATGTTACAGTGTAGATAAGCTGATTAAGAGGGATATTTGTTGCTCCCAACTATCAAGTGCTAAAGACAACAAGGACTCTTGCTGAAACTTCTTCAATAAGAAATGGGTGGCAAATACACCCTTTTGAATGCATATCACAGGAAAACTACACAAGAACAATTGTAAGAAATAACAAAAAATGATAAAATGATTTTCTAAAAAGAAATAACTAGCTTCTCTAATATCTGTTCTTCATATGAAGATTAAGGGAAAAGTATAGGTTATTTCATTTTCCTGTATCTAACAATCTAAAGAAAACTCACTCTGTGAAAAAAATCCCACACATATACAATGTTTTTGTGGTGTTGGAGGTCTCTTGTGAATTAAAAAAAAATAGACTAAAGCAGTAATTTATGTAGTTTGTATTTAAATATATATTTTTTTTAACTGAACATCTTACTTTGCTCATACATCATTTTTATGGTTCTTTGTGTTCTCCGTTAGCTCTCTGAACATGTTCATATAACTGGTCATCGTACCTATTTCTTTGTATAGCTTGTTATTTTTTGTTGAAAACCGGACATTTGAATATTATTATGTGGTAACACTGGAGGTCAGATTCTCCTCTGCAGAATTCGTGGGTTCTTGATTTTTGAAACCACTATAATTTGTTGAGTGATTTTTTCATACCTTTTTGCTACTCCTGGCCAAGATGTACAAAGACTGCATTACCAGTTATGTGTGGTCAGTGAATTTGTCTGTCCCTGTAACGTGTGTTCAGCTGGTATTTTGACATGGAGATGAGAAAGAGAGAATCTTTGCCTTCAGTCTTTTCAGATTGACTGTGTACAGGGTTCTTCTTCAGCATCCAGCCAGGCTCACACGGAGCTATCAATCAGCCTAAGGTAAAGCTTAGGGTCTTCTTGGGTCTTACCTGAGCCTAAATGTTCTCCTCTTGCTTCAACTCGACCCAGAGAGGTGTGTGGGTATCTTGGTCTGTTAGGTAGGGTTTGGATTGAGTGAGACTTACAGAATGGCCAGGAAACAAATAGACTCTATTACTCACGGGTCCCACATGACCGTAGTGTACTTTGATGCAACACTGCATTGGGTTGCACTCAGGGACAAAGCAACATGCTGAAATTGCAGTGTGAGGTTAGCGAGGTTTTGCAGGTGCCCTGAGGACTGGGCATTTGGAATACTCTGCAGGCTCAGGGCCTAAGGCCTGCCCTACTTGTTGGGAACCTGGGTCCAGCGAGATTAGTACCATTGCATAGTGGTCCAGGAGCATGAGAATGTGATCGGAGGAGTGGCTGAGGAGTGGATTTAATCAACTGCGTGAGGAGGGGAACTGACTGGCCTCTAGTTAAAGCTGCGTCCAAACAGCAGTCAAGGCCAGTATTGTATTTGTAAGCACCAGTGCTTTCAAGTAACCTCCCAAAGAAGCTTCCAGTACTCCTCCCCAACTTCAGGCCCAACCTCAGCCCCTTGCCTCAGGCAGCTGCAGGTTGGCTGTTAGCCTTCTTGGTTTTGGACAGTGCCCTCTGCTTGACATTCTGGTCTGAGAAAGTTCAGGGTGTGACAAAACAGGTGCACACTCTGTATCAATTCCTGAGGTTGTCCCTGGGTTGAATAGAGCAGACATTTCGAAGACCAAGTTAGTTCTGTTCCCTCTGGAACCAGGGACCAGGTGCTGCGAACCTGGCTGCCTCTGCCCAGCAGCTGGGAGAGGAAGAGGCCCAGATATGTGGGAAAAGCCACCAAGTTGCCTGGCTGTTTTTTAGTTGTCTCTCCCTTGCTTCAGCATTCACTTGGTTGCTTGAAGCCTTTGACTGTTTTCCAGAGTTCTGTGTGGGGGAGTTGGTTCTGACAGTTTCTGCTTGTTTTATGATGTTTCTGTGACAGTACTGGCATGTCCTTCTGCCTCCCCTGCCCCCCTCCCCCCACCAAGCCCCAATCTGGCCTGTCATTAAAAACAAACCAATAAAAGCCAAGGACGTGACTGTTGAGTGGCTCCCTGTTCACTGCAGAGTGCATGGTAGAGCTGTGCTCCATCAGGTTATCCAGCTGTGACCACCTGCAGCAGAAAATGGCTAGTCATTAGCACTCAGCCAGCAGCATTTGTCCCCACCCCACGCTTCCTTTGTCAGCCCACCTAATTTGCATCCTGTGAAGTCAGAACAAGTCAATCTGAATTAAGATGCCAATGAGTGCAGCATATGGATGGGTCACTGGAGGACCATTGTGTCCTAGCATGCTTATGAATTGGGATAAGCCTGCCTATAAGCAGTTATCCTTATCCAAGGTGTTTACATAGCCTAATATCTTTCATTTTCTTCCAGAGGATTTTAAATTAATTAAGTCATTAGCATTGGATCCCACGTTTGGGGCCTGAAGAAAATTAGTCCAGGGGTGGAAGTGAGGCCATGGGCAAGGAGGACTTTTAATTAAGATGGTGAATGTATGTGCTGTCCTGATTCTGCCCCACCTGCTGTTGTCTGCATCACCACAGCATGGAGCTGAATGGAAGAGATGGGGACGCCCTTTGACAGAGCCCTACTGTTAGAGTGTGCTCCATTTCCTTCTGTGGTACACATGCTAAGACTGCCTCAGCAGGTCTTGTCAGGCTCTGCGTGGGAAACGATGACTCTACATCATGGAGTGTCGTCAGGGCCGGGGCAGACAACAGAGGGGACTGTGTCCAGGGCCCAGACTCAGGTGTAAGGACAGGAGACTGCTGGGTCCCTGTAGATGGAGGTCGGCTAGCTCAGTCTTCACGAACCCAGGAGTCTCTGTTTTGAATGTGTTCCTGTGTAAAGTTGTTTCCACGTGTCAGACAAGAACCTGGACTTCTTCATGTGGGCTTGTGGTAGTTAGATAATCTGGGGTCAGCTTGCAGAGGGGTGGAGTCTAGCCTGTCTGTAAGCAGGTCACAACTTGATGACTTCATTTGGCGGCACCACAGAGATAAATAACTCACTGGAGGCCAGATGCATTACCTGCTTTGTCTCCCTGTGAGACAGTCCTGTTGACAAGCCTCTGATGACAGTCAGAGCCTGGGAATTCACAGACTGGTATTGGATGTATGGGCTAACATTGGACTTAGGGACTTGCCCTGGACTGGGCTGGGACGTTTTTTTAAGACATATTTTCTCTTTGATATAAAGCTCTTTCTTATATACATGAGCGTCGGTGAATTTGTTCTCTAGTCCATCTGGATTCACATAGGACTAGTTTTTCTACACATGAACTTTATGGAAAATATATTTCTTATTAAGTCTTTTTTATCAGGGCCTCATACAGCTCTTCTCACAATCCATCCATCCATCATGTCAAGCACATTTGTACATATATAGCCCTCATCATTCTCAAAACATTTGCTTTCTGCTTGAGCCCTTGGTATCAGCTCCTCATTTTACCCTCCCTCTCCATCCCCCTTCCTTCATGAACCCTTGATAACTTATAAATTATTATTATTTTTTCATGTCTTATACTGTCCGTTGTCTCCCTTCACCCACTTTTCTGGTGTCCACCCCCTCAAGGAGGAGGTTATATGTAGATTCTTGTAATTGGTTGCCCCTTTCTACTCCAACTTCCATCTATCCTCCTGGTATTGCCATTCACCACTAGTCCTGAAAGGATCATGTGTCCTGTATTCCCCATGTTTCCAGTTCCCATCTGTACTAGTGTATATTCTCTGGTCTAGCCAGATCTGTAAGAATTGGTATTGTGATAGTGGGGGAAGGAAGCATTAAAGAACAAGAGGAACTTCGTATGTTTCATCATTGCTATACTGCACACTGACATCCCCTTCTGTAAGTGCATGTCCAGTTGCCTACAGATGAGATTTGTGCCTCCACTCCACACTCCTCCTCATTCACAATGATATGATTTTTTATTCTTTGATGCCTGTAACCTGATACCTTCGGCACCTCACGATCACACAGGCTGATGTGCTTCCTCCATGTGGACTTTGTTGTTTCTAAGCTAGAGATCTGCTTATTTATCTTCAAGCCTTTAAGACCCCGACACTATATCTTTTTGTTTGTTGTTGCTGTTGTTGTTGTTGTTATATCTTTTGATAGCTGGGCACCATCAACTGTCTTCCCCACATTTGCTTATGCACCCACTTTGCCTTCAGTGACCGTGTCAGGAAGGTAAACACCACGGAATGCTGGATTATTAGAACAAAGTGTTCTTGCATTGAGGGAGTACTTGAGTGGAGACCCAATGTCCATATACCGCCTTAATACTAAACCTATAAATATCTGTACATAGATCTATTTCCCCATCATATATAAACATATTTACATATGTACATGCCTGTATTCAGACCGCTATAAATGCCCTTTGCCTCTTAGGTCTTTCTTCTATTTCCTTTTACTTTCCTCATATCCCACCATGATGCTCGCCTTCATTTGGGTTTCAGTAATTCCTCCTGGTTACATTGCCTTGATCAAGCTGTACCAGGCCTCTTACATCCTCCTCTACACTGATTTTGGATCACTTGTTGTTCCCTTGTCTCTGAGTTTGTTAACCTCCTCCTCTCCCATGTCCCCCCAAACCACTGGTCCCATTGTTTTATCCTCCAGATTATTTATGCAGCCTATCTTATCTAGCTAGACCTGTAGAGATAATGATATGCTCAAAAACAAGACAGAGCAAGACAAAGCCTCAAAAGAAAAGAAAACAACAACAAAAAACTAATGACCCACAAAAAGAAAAGCCTGTCAGTAGTTCAAGGTCTGTTAGTTGACCACTAGGAGTGTTTGCAAATCTGATGGGGTGCCGTGCCCTGGCCCCATGGTCTACTTTTGATATCCCCTGGGGACTTCCTTGCTCTGCTCCTCATAGCCTTAGTGTTTTACCACAGTCTGGTGGGGTCAGACGGGCCACATGCCCACACTTCCTCCAGTGTTGTCCCCTTAGTGTAGGCCTAAGGGTCAGTGAGTAATGGGCTGGCCACATGGTCCCCACTGTGCAGTGGCTGCTGGGAGCAGGGACATCAGAGCTTGGTGGGCCGGGATGTGCTCCACTCTCTCTCCCTCCCCCTTCACTTGCTCCTGTGCGTTCCGATCTCACGTCCCTCTCCTTGAGCTGTAGCTCCAGTGCTGTCCTCTGAAGTGAATTCTTCTGGGGTGGGAACGATTTTGAAGTGCCTGCCCACAGAGCCCTCTGTCGCTGCCTGTCCCACCATGATTGAGTGGTTCACCCTCTTAGAAGCGAGTGGCATGACTGCCAGTGAGGAACTGTGACTCTTGTCCACAAGAGTTAAGTGGTGACTGACCATCTGGGAGGAGTTGTCTAGGCACGCCTGTGAGGGCAGAGGCCCACCTGATTCTAACTGTACCTTGGAAGATCAGTGAACGGGGAGGGAGTCTCTGGAGGAGGGACCTTCTTGGGTTACTATGATGGTCAAAGAAGTGATATCTAATCAATATTTTTAAAGGTGACAAAAATTGACTTGAATCTTAAGATTAAAATGGTTACATCATCTACCTGTAGCCCAACTCTCAAATGACTGCAAGTGGGGTGTTCTGACCCCAAGGCCAGTAAAGTGAGTGTGTCTCCTACATCGCCCTCCCTGTGGGTGAAGGTTCACTCTTCCAGGGCTTCCTGGGTCTCACCAGGCTGCTCCCCTTTCCCCCAGAGATCACATGGGGTCATGGTCATCAGTGAGCCACACCAGTCCAAGCCCTCCTCTATCCTGTCCAAGCCCTGTACCAGGTTCTGGCTGGGGGCTGTGCTGTGCAGAGTGCAGCGGGTACGGAAGTGGAGACACGCCTGTCCCCTGCTCTCTTGCCTGGGAAGAGCTTTTGTCTGGGGCAGACAGCTGTCTGTGCACTGCCCTTTGAGCTGCTCACCACCCGTCTGCATGTCTGCTCCTCGCGCACATCCCTGTTAGCCTAGTCCTTCTTGGCTCCCTTCCCCTCGTGAATGCTCTGAGAACCTGAGGGACCTCCTCTAGGGAAAATGCACCAAAGTGCACACCACATTATGCATCTAGGATCCTCCGCGCTCTGGCTCAGAACCCCTTCTCCCAGCTGTGGGAACTCACAGGGCTCTACCCCCTGCACCAAGCACAGAGACAGGCCACGTTTTGAAGCACATTCGTTTTCAAAAGCCTTGGGTGGTGCTGTGGAGGCAAGGCACTGTTAAGGCGAGGGGTCAGGAGTGGGGCCAGTTTGTAGCCTCTGGCTTCCCAGGGCAGGAGGTATGGATTTGCATCTGCTCAGCCCCCCACCAGGGAGGAGAGAGCTCAGAGGGGTGCAGCGAGACAAGACTGGGTGCGAAGCCCTTCATCAAGTGTCCCATCGTCTCCATTCCCAGGCTGTGCCCTCGTCTGCGAAATAGGACAATTGGTCATTCCTTCTGCAGATCAGGGTCTGATGATGGACAGTGTACACATCAGTGACAGGGAGGTTGGCACCCTCTGCTCCACACACCCCAGTCCTGTGGGAGGGGAAAGAGGAGGACAAGCAGTGTTCGCTGTCCTACTGCCCTGCCCCAACATGGTGTGCACCTGTATTATAAGGGGCAGCTTCAGGACCATCTAATAATATTGTGATCATTTTAAAACAATAGTGGGTCACTCACCGATATGAATATCTACTTTGACGGGTTCTATCCAGCATGCTTATATAAATGTACAAAGGTAACCCTTGCTCCTGTCTGGGAGAGCTGATGATTCCTGGGGTCACCCTGATCAGTCTGACCGTTCCTTCGAATCTCCAGGCAGTCTTCACAGAGCCGAGGCAGCCAGGTCTGCAGCAAGACAACTTCTCCCACCAGTTCCAGGTAGAAAGCCACTGCCAGGTGCCAGAGGAGGCAGCTGGAGGCAGGACCAGCCTCCCTGCACACGGTCAGCCTGGCCAGATCCGTGTGGTCACTGGCCTGGGGAGTGACAGTGAAGTGACTGATGTGGATTGGGACAGGATGCCCTTCTGGAAAAGCAGCCCACCCTGTGTTCTTTTCCTCTTTGGCCTTGGAACTACAAGGAGAGGAAGGAAAAAAAAAATTTTTTTTTAAACAGCTGGAGTTTGAAAGGCAGATCTTTCTTAAGGGCAGAGTCTCCCTTATAGCATACAATAGAGAAATAGTGCATTTTTTTCAGGTTGCTAAAGCGTACCTGTCCAATACCAAAGATGTTTTTGAGCTGAGCCCTTTTGGGGAATCCAAGAAATGTCACACACTCCCTGCTATTACAGCTTGCGTTTGGAACCTCTCTCTCTCTCTCTCTCTCTGTCTGTCTCATACGAACCTATGCCTGCCCCACCCAGCAGAATCCTTTTTCGAGAATTCTGGCACTACCATTGACACTCCCTCCCATGTCTGCAGCATGCGCGGGAGCTGAGCTGGCTGCTCTCACAGCCGGCTCACCACCATGAACCTCCTCTGCAGGTGGTTGGAGAATCCCATTTGTCAGAGTGAGCAGGATCGGAGTGGGGCGGGGGCCGAGTGCTGGCCTGCAGCATCTTAGGACTGTTTGCTGTTGTGGGGGTGGGGGGCATGGTTTTGTCGCCTGAGATACCACTGTGAGCTTGACAGCAGCTCCCCTGGGCAGCCTGCTCTACGGTGAGCTCTCCCTGAGGGCCTT